>JAAXOA010001608.1:0-15411 GCA_036561885.1 Salina celebensis
TCAACCCAAACATATGTCATTGAGCAGCTCTATCTGAGCCCGTTTCAATGATGTGTCACACACTATGTAAAAATATATGCGACGAAAGTAAGGGCCTGACAGGCACCTTAAAAGTTGACGTAGGAACCTGAAAAACAATAGGGATCTTACTCTTGGGCCGAGGGACCGACCTGCCAAATTTGGTTGAAATCGGTCCAACGGTACGACCTGTAGAGAGCGTACAGACAGACAAAGGTGACGATCTCTATACTTGCTGAACAAAGTTCAGCTTCGTAATAAGTAATGAAGGATTGTCATATTGATTTTGATGTTTGCTTTTAAAATGTCGACAAGAATAGAAACAAGCAGTTATATATGCCATCTACATTTTTCTGAAATTTTGTCACTGTCGCCATTAAAGCAGTCAATGCAGATTTTCGAAACATCTATAGTCTATACATCGAATATCTCATCTTGTGTACAAGCTCGGGTAAAAAAAAGAAAGATTTTTATGACAAAGCTTCGCTTGTAAACAAACTGATTGAGTGAGTGGCGACTTCTTGCTAAAGCCATGTTAAATATCAGAATCTCAGAGCCACATTGCTGAAGTCAATCGACAGATGCCGTGTGCATATGCCAGAGGAAACTTTTCTTTCTCGACTTTTTTCATATTTTGCTTCTTTCTTATCGTTTCTGATTATGCTCATTTTTCGCATAATATCGGCAGTATTTACGCAGTATTTCAAAATGTTACACAAACAGTGTAAACAGTTAATTGTTATGGAGATTAGTTTTAAACAAGAGTATTGGTGCTAACCTTTAATGCTAAGACTTTTTGTATCTGTAAAATTAAGTGACTCTTCTTTGTTCGCCCCAAGCCATCCCAATAACTTTCTCCATCGTTGTTCTTCAGAATGCCGTTCTTTAGAGAAAGTTAAACTCTTTACTGAGCTGAACTGTGAAGGAAGTAATGGTATCCAAGCTTTGTATACACCTAGTGTGAAATGTATGCCTATGAGCACTAAAATAGTAGTCGTTAATGGCAAGGTTACGTATGAAACATCATAGGTGGATATAAATCTTCTTTCATTCTACTTCCGTAGAACCAGCCCTGTGGACAAGTTCTTCCAGAGCTTTCTTTCATTGCTGTAAACAGTGACAAAGATCTCAGCTTCTTCCCTATAAGCTCTGCAACTTTTGTTTGTTTACAGGAAACCGTTAGCACAAGCACAAGCCATGTTGGTTAACATCAATGCAAACTTACTAAGCACTTGGGAGCACCTATTTTACTCATTTTTTCAAAACGTTCATTCCCAACCGACCATAAGATGTATGAAAACCCTGTAAACGTAGATTCGCAGTAAAGAGATCTTATGTACTCCAGGAATTTACTTGCTTCTGAAGGACACTTGTAAGCAGTTTCCATGTTTGGATAATTCTAGAAAGAGGAGAATAAGATTCACATATTAGTTACCGAGTTACATGTACTTAATCCGCAAACGTTGAATAGGCTTGTTCCTGAAAGTATTACAATCTTGAAGATGAATTTAGTGGCTTACAAATAAACAGTAGAATATTATGTGCTAACGCTTTCATATACCTTACGCGATGTTTAAGGTCATGCAGCCATAGAGCGATCTGGCCTGCAAAACTGTACCTGCACTTTTATTGAAACAAATACGTCCAAACTAGTAACATCTGCATGTATTCAACGATTGATCATGAAATTTTAATGTTTAGAAAGAAATGGAGAATTTCAGCAAACCCCGTATGACTGTCGTGCTTACCTTAAAATTCGCCAACTACAATTTTTCATCAGTATTTGTTGAGATAATAGCTGATCTGCTGCTGCTGACGAACATGATGAACTTCAACGTACTCGCTTCCCACATAAAAAATCAACACTATGAAATTGATTATAACCATACCAGTAAATATAAACAAACAGTTCGAGAGAAATATGTCTGTTTAGGCTTTCCAAAAGTGCAAACGGTTTGAAACAGTACAAGGTTTTCATTATGTATCTGCATAGTCGAAGCGCTTTCATCATTCATGCTCCCAGATGCGACTCAAGAAAACAGAAAATGATGAGTATAGTGTGCACATAAACTTGGAACCGACCGAAGATTAATGTTTTGAGCCGCAGTCGTCCCATTATAGGCCTCATCTTTTTACTACCGAATTCTTAAAGGAAATTGGTTGCAACATAGCTTGTTTCTTGATATCGGACCTTTCATTTAGCGCCTGCATTTTTCTTTCCATGTAGGTATCCATGTAACTTGTTTGTATCAGTTGATTTTAGATGGAAAACCAATAGTGACTTGGGTCAATAAATAAAATAGCCTGTTTTCCTGGTACGATCTGTAAAAACATTTCATAAAGTATGCAGAGTTATAAGCATTCCCTGCTTAACACTAAGGCACCTTACCTTTTGTAGCTGATGCAAAAATATCGTGCACGGTTCACGCTACATACAAATACGATTTAAAAAATTCAGGTTGCTAATCAGATCGATCATTTTCTAAGTTAATTTAATTTAATTATTGATCATATCTTCTTTGTAACAGCCAACCGTATGAATTATGTTGGATAGATGGAAAATTGGCATTTCATTGTCGTTAGGAAAGTGCGTGCATTCCTGTCGAAATTAAGTTCATGCTCCTCGTTTTTTTTCCGTGTGGGCCTGTTGATGTATGTCTATGATCATAGACAGCTAATATCTAATTCCGCAAACTGCACTTCTCCTTGCATGAGTCCTGTCTTGTGAGTGTGACGACAGTTTTGTGCATAAAATATACAAATATTCGCGTTCAACTCACTTGCAGAAAGAGCGAAACCGCATTCAATAAAAAATAGTAAACGGGAAAAACTGCCTCTTTCGCAGATTACAATACAATGAGTCATACAGTATACGTAATATCAATGCTCCTCCAAGTCGTACTTTTAAAAAAATACACTGTAGTTTTACTTAAAACTGTACAAATATCGAAGATTCATTTTGCTTTAAGACCAATAGATTATAGTGTTAGGTATTATCTTTAATTGTTTTTTGTTATTCCGAGATCATTAATTAGATTCTTTCTCGACAAGATCACAGGTCTATATCAAACTGTCTACAAGGATGCATAACATGCACATAAGGATCAGAAAATGCATCTTATATGTATAACAAAAGTAGCAAATCGACTACGGATAACAACATCCAGATCAGGTTACAGCAAGAGTATTCAACGAAAACCAACTAATAGAATGTGTTTCGTCCAGGCAACAGAATTAATGTACAGGTATGAAACTGTTGATACATATTATATTCCCTTCGCACTTCCGGTTCCTACTGATAAAAACTGTTCAGCTTGTCGCAAAACTTAGAGAATCTTTTAATTTCATGTAGTCTTACAGATTTGTTTCTCTTATTTTTTAATTGGCTGTAGTATGCTCAATAGAATCTGCCTTTACCATCAATAACGAAACAATCAAAACGTAATCATTTTACATACATTAAGGTGGCAAAACTTAGTCAAGGAATGGAGTTGCATATATAGTGGATACAGTACTGGGTTACCCTAGCAGAGCCGAGCATCTCGCTAAATTTTGCATTTGTCAGAAAGGCAAAATACAAATCCAGGGAACCCATACAAATGTCCTAAGCCCACGCAACGGTTCACAGTTAGATTTTGCTTTTACACAATTCCCGTAATTCCAAGAACTCCCGCGGACACTGTTTGCTGTCAATCAACAGTTTTTCCCGTTCCAATTTACACCTCTCTTTCTGGTCAGCTTTTGTCTACAAGATTGAATTGCAATGAAATCCATTTGGGGTTATATAAATCGAGATACCCAATTTATAAAGCTCTGGTGCTCCCTATTGCTAATATTTGTATTCGGTGACGGTTGCATGTACATATTTTAATTTTAATTTTATTTGGCCTTGACAGCGGCTTATATTCTAACAACGGCTAACAAAGGGAGGGTATTCAGTGGTAACGCCGATATCGGCTTGAAAAGTATTTTTCCATATGCAACTTGAGGAGATGAACACGATGGTGTACTTCATTTTCCCTAGTGGGCCCTTGAAGTTCGAACACGTCGCCGAGCCTAGTCGTAACGAAAGTAACCGGCATGCTATGTCAAGATCGGCTAATTTTATGGTTCAGGGTTAAACAAAAATGCAATATTACATCATATCTTATCCAGTGTAAGAACAGTAATGCGATTGCGATATCTAAAAGCTACAGGTGTCAATTTTCTGGCTATTTTTTCATATAATTTTTACAAGATGCCAAGTGGTGCCAAATGAGTTGAGTGCATTTGTGTTAATTGTTTTGTATTATGTATTACAAAACAGACTTACAAGGAGCCTGGATGACTAATCACCTGAATGGCTTACAAAGCATGCGGTCATTGGCAATAGTACGTGTTATTCTGTGAAACCCATTCGGTCAAATCAACCTTTTTTCTTACTTCACCAGGCAAATCAAACTATCTAAATAGAAATCCCAGCGTAGAAACTACTGACTGTGTCCCGTATATGAAACCAGTATGAGAATTACATTAAGTGGCGAGTTGCAGACAGAGCAGAATAGATCAGTGATGACATCACAATTCTTATATGAGTGCAAGCCTAATGACGCAAAAAATGGTGCGAACTGTCTTTAACCCTAAACTTAATATGATCAGCTAACAATTACAGTAACAGTATTTATGCCTGCTCCATTCATGTTAGAGATTTTATTAAATTGAAAATACCGAAAACCGCTGCTTGTTAATGTTAAAATTAGACGAATAAAAAGTCTAATTACACGCTAGTGAAAATCAACTTACAGCTTGAATGACGAACCTTGTTGAAAATGCAAAAATACATATGCCATATATTCCAGGCAGCCGCTCCCAGGTTCCAAATTGCATTGCTTACTGTAACTATAAGAATTAAGTAGAATTACGTATGTTAACTGAAATGCATAGTCTCACTTAGTACTCCAATGTGTACGCGTATGAGTTGATTGGTTGGTCCATATGACCTAGCAGTACTCATATGAAATGAATAATAAAGTCGTAAAATCTGTGGATTCCAAGTGTAAAAAAGGAGCTTGAGTGTCCCTCTTGTTCCGTCTTCTGTTGTGGGTTTCCATTCACTTTGTGTAGTGATGATATTAGTAGACAGAGAGCACATAATATCTGTGAAATGAGCATGAGTGTATGTGTCACTGTTCTTTAACGTAAATATGCATTAAATCAAATACAACTGACTACTAAGAACTTGTGGGCAGTGATAGTACAAGTCAACTATCGATTCGCTTAACGTTCGCTTCACACATCTCTGAGCATATTGATTTATGATGCTGCTGGCTGGAGATATATGGAACTCATTTATGCATCATGTAAACATGCGGCTTTAAGCTTTATCCGGACTACAATTTTAGAATTACATCATTCTCATATTGTCACGAATTAATGTGCATTATACAGAATAAAGTTCATTTGGGGAAACTGATCCAAGCAGAAACAAAAAGTGAACACTCGGGACGGTTTCACGTCAAATTTTCCTAGAGCAGGTATTGCAGACTTGGTTGTACATCCCGGTATCATTTTTAAACAAAATTGATTAATTTTGATAACACAAAATAACCTAACCTAAAAAAATACGCATGCTTTATCTCAGTTTATCGAGTTTTTAAACCTTCGTTGCGTTGTAGGTGTTGAATGCATGCCTTAATGTCAGATCTAATGATGCAAAATTGAAAAATGTGTTGTAAAGTTTTAAAACGTTTATCTTCTTCATAAGCTATTTAGTTCTCATTCAAACAAAGGGGTTTGCAAGGTTTTTCCTTTTACCGACTAGTTGAAAGTAAAGGCATACTTTTATTACTTTCGCATGGATGAAAAATATGATTACACACGTCCATTGGTTTCCAACTAAGCGTACATAAAACTCTGGTTCATATGAGACGTATGGTCTTGGAAGCTCTGATGGTCAAACGCATCTCTGTGATCTGGCAGAGATCTGCACTGTAGAAAAACAAAGTCGGCCTCTGAGAGAGCTGTTATTGAATTAGATTGCAACGGCTAAGCGGTCAAACAAACCTATAAGTTTAGACTTCAAACTTATACGGTGATCAATTGATGGGCGTGTATGTAAAATCTGTACACACATTTCATTGCCCGCAGCTAATCGATTTACGGAGAAAGATCAGTGAGTAGTACTCGGTAGCGGGTAGTAATCAAACCACAAGCAGACTGATATACAGCTATATCAGTCTCTGGGGGTAACTTAGTAACTATTACAAATATTTCTATTACCTGATTAGGTACCTGGTGAAATGTAGATAAATCTAGGAACCAATGGAGTAAGTCAGAACGTATCTAAATGTGTAATAATCGTCGCTATGCTTTAAGGTCACATATATGGCTTATCATCGGGGCTGAATAGAACATGATGATGAGATCCGGAATTACTTTGGTTGGCAAGAGCACTGGCTTCAAAGGTTTAATGGGTAGAATCCTGAGGCATGGCCGGAAAAACCGTAGTATGCACTTTTACGGATTTGGATTTGCTATTACATTACAGTAAAAGTACATCACTTAGAGATTAAGGATTTCATGTAAATCTTGGTGTAAAAAACTATGTATGCACATAAAAATTGCAAGAAAAAAATGAGCTGGAACACGACCTGGGGAAGTGGGATACGAGCACGATGTCTTCACCTAAATAAACTTCGACTTGAAATTAACTAATTTTCATGTATTCAATTCCTTCAAACTGTCAAGTGTCAAAGCAAAGTTTTTCATCTGGTTTCGAAACACGTATATTGATTTTTATTCTATGAAATGAAAAGCATTAACATTAGGTATCTTCAAATATGTGCTCAACATAATAACCACCTTTGACATTTAAAACGTGACTGAAGGCTATGATCACTCATACGACACCGAGAGCCCAACGGGAGCCTATTCGTCTCTGGGTATACATCGCACAGAAAGATGCATGTCCTTCACAACTGAGAGAAGTACATGAAACCTGCAATTTCGCAACACTTTACAGGAAACCGATTTTGATTAAAACCTTTGAACTATTTATTGTTCGCAACATTTCCTACAATATTGCTTCCTAATTGATTATGGACTTGTAAGGATAAATTATTTTGGTACCGACGACTGGTGATTCGCTTATGCAGTTGATGTTTACAGTCACCTTGATAACAATGTCAGCATTGTGAAAGTTCCAACGAAAATACATATTTTGATCCATACCGATTGGAAAATACTGATACAGATAATAAATAAAAATCGAGTGCATATTTTTAAAATACCGTGAATTGATAGTTGAAATGAAAAAATAAATAAATACAACATGCAATTCATTCAGACAGAATTTGCATTTCGAATCACGAACACAATGTTTGTCCACCAATCCATTCCAGTTGCCGCTACTCATCTTTCTCACGAGAACAAAAGTGGATTTGGAACATACGCACGCATGTAATGTTAAAAGACATCAGGTTCGCGTATTTATCGGTAACATATTACAATTTTGCATACCGACCGAGTACCCAACCAGCTCAACGCTGTAAATGCACAAGTGGTTTATAGTTTGCATTCTCTTTCATTCCGCTTACTCATACTCCTGGATACTAATCCAGTCTTTTCCCATGAATTAGCTCTACATCAGAATGGTCGCTGTTGCTTGTCAGCACTAAAAGTTAAAGCATTTTAAAGAACTCCAGGTAGTAAGTAAAACTATGTACATATAATGTATATAATTTATCCAAACCTGTAGAGTGCAACTTCATGCGTTACTTTCTTCCTCCTCAAAAGGAATAACTAAGAATATATTTACAGCTATCCAAACCAAAATATTCTGCAACGGTGTGAATGTCTTAAAACCTGTTGGAGCATTTTTTTTCTTATAGGACATTATGTAGCTGCTTTTATTCCACCGGCTCTTTATCGCATTTCTAAGGCTGCCTGCTTTGGTGTTATTTCCACGAAATGAGACACAGTACACATGTGCTGTCCAAAATAGACCAGTGATCTTCGATTTATATGATATTATTAGCGTACATGAAAAAAATAATCCAAGTTTTGAATTTTTTGTTTTGTTTTCTGCATGCAAAAGTAAATACGTCCATTGTCGCCTCCTTGTTGTACAAAGGAATTCCAACAATTCGCAAATCCTGCGTAGACAGTTAATCCCGCAGTTATTATTGTTATTATTAGCTGTAAAATATATGCATAAAAACACTCAACGCCTTGTGGCCATCCATACGCGCTGTTGCCTTCAATGGTATTTTCTTGTTCTAAGCCTTTCCCTACCGAGATTCTCTTAACTGCCACAGCCAGCATCATCAGCAGCAGCCATCCATACCAAGAGAGACAAAAAACAGCATCGGAATAACACAAGATAATTCCGCCGCCGCTGGTTGCTACATATGCATTTTTGGCTGGTTGTTTCTACTTCGTCTTCCGATGCTTGCGTCTTTTCTATTCACACATCATACATAATATTTACAACTAACTATTTTTTTTTTGTTCGTTTCTTCCGTCGCTCCTTTGCCCCAGCCTTTTGGCTCTCTGTCCACTGTGCTCCTCTCTTGTCTCTAGTCTCTATATAACTCCCTGCCTTTCAAAAGCATATAGGAAACATACACAAATTCCGTAGCATGGAATGTCTGTGTCTGGCTTGTTTGCAGAAATTCAATCATTAGCAAGGGCCTTAGTTGGTGTTTTTTTGGCATAAAAATACTCTTGAGTAAAATACTTAAAGCCACTGCAGGTGCCTGCGGAAGGGCTTATCCATCCTGTAGGGCCCATAATTGAACTTGCGAACTTGTAACATACTTGAACGGCTAATAACACCAACGACCTAATAGCCAAATGATTCGGTCACAACCCATTTGGCCCTGAATGTTTCATCAGTTGCATAATAGGCCCTGCAATATTCCACAATTCATACAGCTTAAATGAAGACAAGGCAATCAACAAGCTCTAACCCAGCATTTTTTACCTTATCGTGTAACGTAATATGCAAATGGAACCTTACCTGCTTCACAAGTTTATATACTAAAGTGAAGAAGCTATTTTCATATCTCTGATATCCCACTAGTTACACCAGTTTTACATGCTTCACCTCAGAAAAAAAACTATATAGTGTGTAGGTATTACAAGAATAGTCCGGAATGCAGGGAGTACCTGCCCTGTGTACACACTCCTGGCACCCTGTCCATACATTTTTTTTGTAAGGCCCTCCTATACATATCATATAGGTGAGACTGTTTGTGGTGACTAAGCCCTATCGGTTGTTTGCCTACACGAAATAACGATGAACAAGACGACATAGTTTAAAGAAGTGTGTAACTCACCACATAGACAGGATAAGGTTTGAATGTTTTTAGATAGTGACCTACCGTCGTCGACGACATCATAGTTCGTTATAGTGTTCTGTGTCTGTAGTATGCTGAGGGAAACACCATTTACTTCACACAAGAGCCGAAATTCTGACTCAAGCTAGAGAAAGAGGAGAAAAAAAGATGTAACAGCCAGCCCAAGAGGAGAACAGGCAGAATATATATGGCAGTGAGTAAGCAGTACACGGCGGATTCAATGCTATAATTGTTTATTGTGTGGTGAGTGTCCTGCTACTTGGAATAGGAAAAAAACTAAGAGTTTAATTTGGAGAAATATTATTTTAATTATTAATTTGGTTTTACAGGATAAGTGTTTTTTCAGTAGTGGACTGGAGTTTTGTTTTTAAAGTGGTGGAATCGACGTCGGGGTGATTGGTGGAGGAGTTTTGAGTTTCGGAGGAACAACAAGTAAGTTTGGGTTGGTTATTGTTTTAAATACTTAGTTTTAGTGTGTAAGAAGATATTATATAGATATAATGAGTGTTTCGGAATATTCTGGGGGGAGATAAGGTGGGAATTAGAAAATATAAAATATGGGAAAGGAAACTCCGGAGAATTAATTATACTACTCCGTGTTATAATTGAGTATTTACTGGTGTCATCAATCAATTGAATCTGTAGTAGAGTAGTAGTAGAGTTGGCTTTGTGTCGTCAAGCTGTAGAGGGAGTGATCAGTAGAAAGAAGGAAAGCAAGACGTTAGAAGTAGCTGTAGTCCTGGATAGAGATAACTCCGAAGAAGTGGGTAACCGTGTGAAGTTCGGAATATGCTTAAAGAGATGAAGAGATTACTGTAGTTGAAGAGGCGACTTAAGTTTAGTGGTTGAAGTTCAAGTCTGGGTGATTTGTATTGCTGATGTTCTTTTTTATTTTTTCCCTACAGAATAGACGTGTCAGCATTTTTTGTTGACGTGTACAATGGCCGCGATTCGGAAGAAGTTAGTGATAGTTGGGGATGGTGCGTGCGGTAAAACTTGTCTTCTCATCGTCTTTAGCAAGGACCAGTTCCCTGAGGTTTATGTGCCAACCGTTTTTGAGAATTACGTTGCTGACATTGAAGTTGATGGAAAGCAGGTAAAGTGATAACCACTTAAATACTTGTAGCATTAGATTTTTTGGGTAGATTAATGTTGTCATTTCTTAACTCGACCTTTCCTCACCAACCGTTTTGTTTTCTGTAACAGGTGGAGTTAGCTCTTTGGGATACGGCTGGACAGGAAGATTACGATCGTCTCCGTCCACTCAGCTACCCTGACACGGATGTTATATTGATGTGTTTCTCGATTGACTCACCTGATTCTTTGGAAAACATACCAGAGAAGTGGAACCCAGAGGTGAAGCACTTTTGTCCAAATGTACCAATAATCCTGGTGGGCAACAAAAAGGATCTTCGAAATGATCCAGCCACTATTAGGGAACTGGCCAAAATGAAGCAGGAACCTGTCAAGCCTGAGGAAGGACGCGCAATGGCGGAGAAAATCAACGCGTTCGCGTACTTGGAGTGTTCGGCCAAAAGCAAGGAGGGAGTACGTGAAGTCTTCGAAACTGCAACCCGAGCCGCTTTGCAGGTAAATATTTGTCACTATTTTGTAGTCACATCTCAAGTTTTTGTTTCTATCGAACGATCACACAAAGCAAAGTTCTATTTCATTAGCTCAGCCATCAGTTATTTTGTCGGTAGTTTCCTCCACCATTAATTCATATAGGGTCCACGCCTTATGTTAACATTTTGAATGCATATCAAATTGTGTGTCTGGAAAATAGCTAACGAAGAAGAGGAAGAAGAAGTTTTGTGCGATTTTGTAAATCACTAATACATTTTCTTTCTGGAAATTTGCAGGTGAAGAAGAAGAAGAAGAAGCTTTGTACGATTTTATAAATGATTTATTTTCACCATTTAAGGTCATCAAAATTATTCGTCAAACTTAATATCTTTATCCTATTTAACGTAAACTTGTGTACGTTATTACAATAAAGATTATTACAATTGTTCTTAATTATAATTATACTACTTCTTATTATTGTTATCACAATGGATTATATTTCTTAGTCTGTTTTTTGTTTGCATGACGCTTGTAATATTCATCGAATATAAAAAATAACCAAGCACATTCAATATATCTATAAAGTTTACAATGAGGGGAGAATTTAAAAAAAGCTTGTCAATAAGATATATTATATAACTCTTGGAATCAAATTCTATTAATGAGGAAGAAAACTATTCGTTATTACAATAAATGTAAATAAATGATAAAATACATGTTGAATGATAATTATTTTGCTTAAATACTATGTGGTTTATTTCTTTGAGAACCAGAAACAAAAATAATAATGAAAGAAACAACACAAAAGGAGTGGTGATCCATCTTAATTGAAAAGTATCTGATCTGCGCGATAAATTTATGTTGAAAAGACACAATCAATAACAATGCATATTTTAAAGAAAATTATATAGAGAGGTACATCGTTTCATTATTTATTGATTTTAACCATATCTATTAAATGAACTGCGGCTAATGTATAATACCAGGTCAGGTTACTATTTTTTTGTGAAGCTTCAGTTTTTTTGGAGAAGAGCTTAAGCAAAAAAGAAATCAAATTTAGTACAGAAAAGTTACTTTTTCAGTTATTTGAATGCGTTGCTAACCGTTAATAACTCTATTTTAAAGTGTGTTCGCTGTAAAGAAACTATAATGATTAAAAAGTCTATTTGATGTATATTATGATTATAACAATGTATAAGAAAAGTACAATGTGAAATAATAAACGGGAAAGAGACCACATTGGTCAAAGAGATTTCTTATTCCAATTGTAGTGTCGTTTTATTTCAATACATACAATAAAAATAAAGAAAGAAAAGTTTACTAAACATTTTTTTTCTAATGGAGGCTTGTAAAATGGTCCGAAACGGACATAACGGGTCAAGAACACCGTCAGCCAAGGTTTTCTAACCTGGTCTCTGTCGTGGTATGACTTAAAACTCCTGGTGATTATTTTTTTTTTTTTTTTTGGAAGAAAAACATTGGAACGTAGGACAGTGAAGAGCCTTATCGATGAAAATTAATAAAGATACGGTAAACAGAAGTTGTATTTTTAAAATTCTATGGAAGAGCAATTTACTCAGGTACAAGGCAATGCCTAGTCGTGAAGAGTCCAGGGCGTGATGTTTATTTTAAAACGTTAAACAGAAAGGAGGTAAGAATGCATTTGATTGTAGATTTGTTTTCAAAGAATGCATACCAGTTAGTTATATTCCTGATCTTTTTCTACTTATCTTACAAATCTTTATTTGCATGTTACATTTTCAATTCAATCGCTACTATTGAACAAATTACTTATTTCCAGATTCAGAGTTTTGTAGGAAACAGGGTGCAGGGAGTTGACAAAGTCAAAGTCAAGGGGCTGAAGCTGAAGTTGACAATTAGGAAAAAATAAAAACTTAATGTATGGTACAATTTGTATATTACATATTATTGTGTGTTATTACCATACGGCGGTACATATAAAAGCAGAAGAAAGGAGCATAGCAATGCGCTATTAATGAAGAAGGGAAGAGATGAGAAAAATGCTTTCTCTTCTTCCTCGGTCTAGTTTCCCCCTGTCATTGTTACAAAAGCTAGAATAGAATGCATTTAGACATTAGCAGTATCTAAACAAACAAAATGAGGCAGAAAAGTTCGGTTTATTCCGTCACATCTCGAAGTAATCTAATATCTTTAGGAGCGTCAATTCGCTTAACCTCTGTTCAACTTTTGAATGCACACACGCCACTTGTACCTACTCCGGTGTCAACTTTCTTTCGCAACGACATATCCATTATAGAAAAATATGGGTGGTATCCGCTGAGTTTGGCAAATTCGGCGAAAGCATCTTTGATCTCTTTTTATCTTCACTCTCTCGTTTTATTTATCGAGTGTTCTAGTCTCCAGAATTATTCCCGTTCAATACACTGCGGTTAGCATTTTCAATGGTTTCAGCCTTAACAAGTTCCAAGAACCAAATTAATTAAATTTATACATAGTTACATGTGTTATATGAAAATTGGCTAATACCATTTATATCGCAAGTTTTTTTTTTTTTTTTACTTGGAAACGTTATGCATGGTAAACAAATAGACCACAACAAGCTCAAAACTCAATTTCCGTCATAGAAAGCATTTGCAACGATTACGTCGTATCCTTCTCTTTTTATCATCCGGATGTAATCTATAAATCCGTCTTTTATATATTAGCCATAATATGCAAGACGCTTCCTGAGCTGCTTCTTTGGCATATTTACCGTTGCAAATCTTATAAAAAGGAAAAAATATGCGTTGTTAGAGCTCCCATCCTCTTATCATATATCATCACCCTTTCTTCTACTTTTCAATTCTGCCTTCTTTCTTTTTCTTCCCGAAAACGTGCTCCAAACATGGATGTATTCTAATAAATATTGATAAGTACGGAAAAGATGAGAAGAGAAAGTAAGCTTTTTACCCCTAGAAACACGACAAAATAGAAGATGTGCGTTTCTTTTGATATTTTTTCTTTACTACTATCTTATCATCATATTACAAGCTTTTTTTTCTCTTCCTTCCTTCTTCTTTTAACATTCTATCTTCATATGAAAAGCGGAAAGAGAACAGAAGCATGTCTTACTAAAATCCCACAAAAAAAGTAATTGTTCTGTTCTGATGTTGAGATTCTTTTCTTGCTTTCACTCATCTCTTATGTCCATGTTTTACTTTTACAAGAGATTCTTTCTTCTATGCCTTCGTTTTCCATGACTACATCCTTTCAGATCAAAAGAGACTCTCTTCTCTCAAAAGCTTATCTGTATTTTTCCTCTCCCTCTCTTTCTTTTTTCTCTCTTTTCCGCTTCCCTGCAAGAGGAAAACAAGAAAAAAACACAACTTGTCATTCTACTCCATCCCCACTTTCTCTGAGCTTTCTATTTTGTTTAGCAAGAAAAATATACATTCCACCTGCCACTTTTCATGGCAATCCAAAACGTTTCGCTTTCTTATCATGTTCCTTGTTTAGAAATAAGGGTTTGATTTCATTTTATTTTTCATGCAATTACAAGATTTGTTTTGTTTGTCTTGACGAGTCTTTTCTTCCACTCGTCTTCTGAAGACAAGCAAGAAAACAAGCCGGCCAGTGACTAGTTTTAATAATTCAATTTGTAAATATTCAGCTAACTTCCAAGAGAACTTCAGTTTAGTTAGCCGAAACCATCAACCACGCAAGGGGAACGGCAGTCGGTCTGTTTGTTAGCACGCACAGTGGAGTGAGTATTTTTGTTGTGAATGAGTGAAAAGTGTATCCGCTCTTGTCTGTTCTGTTTTGGGATGCCACACTCACAATGTTCATTCTGTGTACAATTTTAACAGCTTTTTGCTTTTTACTTGGTGAGCCCGACTGCTGTTGGTCTGCTGCTGCTGTCGTGTGGTGCCTTGTCAAATCTCTCATCCGTCGAATTCACACTTGTTTTCGTTTGCAAACAATTTTTTTCTCTAGTGTATGGTAGATCATACGGAACATGGAGACGTGTTTTAACAACAACGGATTAACTTTAATGGTGAACATAAATATTAATAGTAACAAGATGTGTTAAACGCGGAGAAGGGCTTTTTGGGAAGGGATTCTGGATGGAATAAAAACCGACGAAAAGAGACGGATATCAGGTGGGCTCGCTACGGTTATATTTGTAAACAATATGGAGGGTATTGTTTTAAGTGTCATGAATGGAATTAGTTTAGTAGAACAGTTAATGTTTACACAGTTGTGGACCGGCTGTTAATGGATGGGCTACTTAAAGCTTATAGCAGATATTTTTTAATGAAAATGTTGCAGGATTTGACTAATTTTTGATGTTGTGTTTCGTGTAGCAAAGCAAAGCAGATTAACTGGAAAGACCGCAAGGAAAATACCAAGTATAAGCGTGGGTTTTTTTTACAAATACTTCACTGGCCAATCCTTCAAACATCACATCTTTAACAAACAACTTATAAAGAAGTCTGAATTTGTTAGTATCCTTGTTCCTAAATCCTTA
>JAAXOA010001609.1:0-15409 GCA_036561885.1 Salina celebensis
CATATTATCCAAATGTGCGATGGAACAAACAATTAGCTCTGTAGGTACAGGAAGGTGTATATTTCAGCGCTCCCAACAAAGATACGCCCATTTTAAGATGTATTTGCAGGCTCCGACCAGGACAGTTAACACTCAACATTCAGTAACTCACTTATAAAACTTTCGATTTAAATATTCCAAATCCTTTGCCAGTTCTAGTCTGGCGTAACAGTAACAAACACGACCTCCATGATGCATTCAGCTTGAAGCAGTAAGTAGATCATTGTTGAGTTGTTTAGCAGTGTACACTGAGACGAGATTGAGTTTACAATTTTTTGTTTGTGTATAATGCAAAACGATTTTAAATGAGTGTTCATATGAAAAGATTGTATCCCATGAGTAATAACAAGTTGGCAAAGATTAGGATAACACAAGGATGTGAGATTAAGCACTTTAAAACAAGTTTATAATTCCTTGTTTTTCTTTTAGCGTAGCTATCATGTTGCAAAGTATAAAAAATAGCACGAAGCAGAATTTAAAGAAGATACTGGAATGATCTCTGCTAATAAATATTTGGTGTAGTTTTACAAAAAAAAACCTGCATCTGATGTTCGTGCTGTGTGTGTAATGGCAATAATGGCCAAGGAGAATAGAGAGAGAAAAAGAAATAGCTCACAGACACACAATCACATCTTGGATCGGTCGGTGTTTCCCCACTAAATAAGAGCTAAGTATATAACATGCAAAACAAGAAGCAAACACAAAACTTATAGGAAAATCGAGCACGTACAAACGGAATCGCTTTTTTGCTTGGATGGATGAAAATTTTGTATGTTTTTGTGAAATGCTACTCGGGTTTGGTGTTTCTGGTTTATATCATATGAAACATGAAGATGCACCTATGTATGCAATAATTTGTTATAAGAAAAACCTCTCTAACGATAAGCTGAAGACGATGATGTTCCAACGTGTGTATATATATTTTTTGTGGCTATTATTGTTGGCTATGGCCTATGGCTCATGTGAGCTTGTGTTTGGTATACTTTTATGCTTACTTTGTACCACTTTGCTCAGTGCCCTCGACCATCTCGTATGAAAAAAAGAGAAAGAATGAGAATAGCCATCCAAGTTTTGTGTGCTTGACTGAAGATATATAAAAAAGTTGACGACTTTGCTTGGATACTTTGTAAAAGGCTATTATATTTGCTACTATGAAAGGTTATTGATGATTAGCCGTAGGTTGGTATTGTTATTTGAGTGTTATGCGGGTCACATCTGCATACATTTTGCTGATCTTATGTTTTATACATGGAGAGCTTGCTTGTTAGTCTGCAAGAGTACTGAATGGCTTTATGTAAACTACTAAGTGAAGACTATATAGTGGCTGTTATGAAATCACATAACCTTTACATTTTTTTCTTGGAAAATAAGCGACTTCGACAGGGAATACGCCAGCTATTCATAATTTGAAGGGATAGAGTTGTGCAGCCTCGCCAATAACAAGCCATTTGAAAAGGTCGTGTTACAGGCAAAAATTGTGGCAGAAAAGCGATGACAAGTGATGGTTAATAATGAACTCAACATGGAATCCTTTAGTGTGCACAAGGGGCTTCAGTGATAAATAATGATGTAGAAAACATCAGAGCGTTTTCAGATTTCCTACGTAAATTATAGACTAGCTCGTTTCCATAAATCTTGGCCTTTTGTAGAGTTTGCTACAAAATATGGTCTAAAACGTAATGCGTGTTTGCATGCATCTGCATGAAATATTTTACTTGAGCTAAATCGGAACTGATAGACTTTGTAAAACTTTTGACGGAAAATGTGAAGTCTTTTATAAAGTATTTACCGACTGGAGCCAAGGATCCTGTAGAGATTATATCTGATGCAAGCGTAATTTGCGTAGTTGCAAGTTGGAATGATTTTTTTTCAGATTTTTAAAGACTTTGGTAATTCTTTTACTGTAACAATCCACTTTTTGTTTGCAGAACTACTGAAAACATAAAATTTCAGTTCGTCTTTACAATGAACAATGTTTGCGTTTGTGGTTAGAGTTGGATTTTTTTATAAGAGTTTGTAAGTTGCGACATAGACTGAGGTTGTCGATGATTTACGAGTAAAGAATGAGAAGGTTGTTAGTAGAACGTAGGCCTGAGAATGCTTCTCCATTTTTGGGAACTTGCGGTTGTAGCATTATCATTTTCCCACATTCATATTTTTTTCATGAATTCACAGGCATACTAACAGGTACAGCATATACAAAATACACGCTAACGATGATATTTCAGGGTGCTGGTGATTGCAGGTGGAAGAACTTAACTATAAATTATAGTGGCAAAATTAATTATAAAATCATCTGGGAATCCTTTCGAAATTACAACACATTTGCCGATTTCCCATTATCAGCATGCGCAAAGCGTCATTCATTGTGTACAGCTTGATACGCCTATTATATAGTTTCTTGCATATTAAATGTTTCTCAACTATAAATATAGATAATGATAGTACCGTATTTATTAGTGGCACGGTGTGTTTTTTATTGCAAATATGTAATTACTTTTCTTTTACTGGTGGCTTTCCTGAAAGCTTCCCGAATAAAACGACTTGCATGTTCGATAATTTCAAGCCGAAATTAGTATCCATACAAAAAATATTAAATTGTGATTGGTTTTGCTTTTGCTCAAATCGTCTCCCAATTTGCAATGACAGATAAGATAGCTGGAAGGAAAACATTAATGATGCGGTTAGCTATTGAGTAATGAAAGGATATGATTTACGACACTAGTTATGCCGGTTATGCCCTAACCTTTAGAAACGGAAACAACTACATATACTAAAAATTAGTATTCAGTATTCGGACAGTTTTATGTTATAACATTGTTTTATCCATCATTATAGTCATGCTATTTGTGTAGACAGACTTTAGTACATTTTATGGATCATTACACTTTCCTAGAAGAGGATGAAATCAATGTGTATAGGTCGATCTGACTGTTGCTTAGAATGAAAGTCATTGGAAAGGAAAAGGGCAAAATGAAATATCTGTTTCCTATCAAATGCATTTTATAACAAACAAATACGCAAGTGAAAGCTGGGGTTGAAATGAGAGAGTTGTAGTACAATGGCTATTTTATTATCTGCCGGTATAAGAATCATTAAGTTGAAAAATCAAAGTACACATGTATTCGAAGTAAACGATATTCTTGCTTCGTGTAATTCCATACTGGAAAAGTCGCGTTTTTCTTGTCTTTAGCATAATGCAACTGCTTTTGGGATATAACGATATAAATTAATCAACATTGCTTTCATCAGCAGTTCCCTTGTTAATTGTTATCTGTAGTCTCTGATGTTGGAGCTCTTGTGGAATCCTCTTCCTCGTCATACCCTGCATCATCGCCCTCTCCTAATTGTCCACATGAAGCAATCCAAACGCGATCCTTAGTTTTCCCATGACGGAGTTACCAATGAGCTAACCTATTGACAAAAATAAAATCCAAAGCTCAATTAAAATTAAAAATTCAAACCCATTACAGAGACTTAGCCGTTTGATATTAGTTCATTCATACTTTGTCGAGAACATCCATTCCTGAGGTGACCTTTCCAATCACAACGTTCACTCCATTCAGCGACTCCAGCTTTTTAGCAGTAATACAGAAACTGGGAGGCGTTGGTATCTATAAGATTTGAAATATTAGGTAAATACGAATACAAGGGCCATGATTAGTGTGAGTTAGGGTTTATGTACCTTTTCCAGCATTCACCATTGACACAGTTCCAGGCTCTTTGTGCTTTAGTCGGTAGTTTTCATCAGGGAAACTTTCGCCATAAATGCTTTTACCACAGCCTCGACCTTCTTTTCCAGAGACATCTCCCCCTTGCCAAAGGATACCTGGAACAATTCTATGAATTTCAGTGCACTTGTAAGACAATCCCATTTCACCGGTGCACAAAGCTCGAAAGTTCTCAGCGCTGTAAGGCACCACATCTGCTCGGAGCTCGATAACAATTCTACCCAAGACTTCCTTATCAGTTTCCAAATCCAAGAAGACCTAAGAGGCAATATGAATTAAGTTAGTAATTTGTAAATATGAAGTTGAAAATTATCGAGAGAGAACGAAACCGAAGGGCGTGGGCAGTTGTAAGCATTTTCCAGTGCGTTGTTTGGCTTCTTGTCCCACACTTTTGGAGGGATGACTTTGTAAAAGATGGGATAGTAAGAGGCAAGATCCATCTTTGCTTCATGGATGGCAAAGGCTTTGAGTTGTTCCTCCCTAGGGTAAAGTGTCTTCACAGCCTCAATCCGTTGAAACATTTTTAAATTGTCGAAAGTAATCTGAAGCAATTTCATTTGCCTGTCACGGCTCCGGTTTAATGAAGATTTCAATCGTGGATCGGGTCTGTTATCAATTGAGGGCTAGAAGTATTCCAAAATATTTCAAATCTTAAGCTAACTTTATGAGTTTTTTGGTATCAACAAATCTTCAATCTTACGTCTCCTTCCATTATTTTGGCGATTCTTTGAAGCATTATTGCGTTTTCACGTTCAATGCGCACAAAGTTGGACACAGACCGGTTGAAGGCGGTCGGATTGGTGTATACGTTTTTGACAACTTTTGGAGGTGCCGTATCAACGTAGGGTCTTGCAGTTAGAACTCGTTGTCTGTGAATGAGATATTTTTTCATGCGATAAAGGGTTGTACGGATCATGGGCACGTTTGCTGCGCATCCAACATTTTCTGTCGCCCTATTTAGATGAATAGTTATGCTTAGTTAAACTTATTTCCACATTTTTTTGCCTGGCTGAATGATCGATTACCTTCGAGCAAAAGTTGAACTCCCGACTAGTGAACTGAGGCTCAGGGCCACCGAGTGGGTCATGACAGTAAGAAGCCATTTCGTAAGAGAAATTCGAGAAATCACGATTTATCAGGGGTTTCTGTTCAAGTTTGGATTTACTGAATGCTGATCTGATAAACGAAAGATTTTGCGCTATCTCCAATTTGGTATAATCATCATCATGATAACTTTTAACACAACATGTTGCTAGGCATTCTAAACTTTCACCGGAAAGCGGGGCAGGCTGTAAGCGACTATTGAAAAAAATAACACAAAATTCACCCAAGCCGAAGTACATTTTATGAAATTGGTAGGAGCAATAGTAGTTATGTTCATGATAGTTTTGACTTTGACTACGGTAGTGATATGATATGATAATCAAGTTGTCACTAATAAATTACTTTCACATGACGATTGATGCTGAACCATATTGCTGAACATCACAATTTCTAATGTTACGTGTTGTATTTTCTGTATTATTTGCAGTCTCGTTGATGATCAAAATTATGAGCAAGATTCTGGGAAGTTTGGAAGGGACAAAATGATGTCTAACAACAGGCCGTACTGCGCACAGGCCAAAGAATGTATGCCAAACTAATTTTAAAACTTCTTGAGATATGAAATCAAGGTACTAATATGTAACCGGTTTGTTTTAATTCAAAAGGTTGTCAAAATCGCCAAGTGATCTACAACCTTCTAGACGACCTTTGCTGCGTCTTAGACAAAACGTTTGGACAACACGACCAAACTAAAGACAACTATGGAGCTATGTGTCAACAATGCGATGAACTGAAAGGTTCTCTGGAATGCGGTGAGGCGACAAAACGGGACCTAGAGAGGAAGATAGAACAGCTTCAGTGTGAACTGGAAAAATTGCAATGCTGCTTGGAGGAGGAGCAGCAAGCGAGAATGAACCTGGAGGATATCGTCTGCGAGTTAAAATGCCAAATAGACCGACAGGATGACGCGCTTAACTGTGAACTAAATGAAAAGTCGCATCTTTTAATGAAATTAAAACAACTGGAAACGGATAATTTAAGTTTGAAAAATAAAATATGCGACTTTGATTCGGAGCGAGACGGCTTCTCGAAGACCTGCAGGGGCTTTGAAGGAACCAAAAATAAATGTGAAGAGCTCCAAGCAGCGTTGGCTGAATGCTGTACGTCAAATGCACATTGCTTTGATATTGATTAATGACTGGTTTGAATGAATGTTTCAATTTGCTTGTTTTTTTAGGTGAGAAACATGATAGAATGCAAAAGGAAATCATGGACCTGCGGAATGAAAACAATGAGGTTAAATTAAAAATGGACAATGTCGTAATTTGAAAAGAACAAAGCCATCAACGACATTTTGCAAAATGATGTCCTCGCGTTGAAGGCTGAAAATAACGATCTGAAGCGGCAGCTGGACAAGTGTTGTTACGATAAAAACAAACTCCTAAATGACATTGAGAACATGAAACAAGCGTTTTGCATAGAGAAAACTGAATTAGAAAGGAAAATTTGCGAACTTTTGGAAGGGATTGATAAGCTAGAAAAGGCAAAGGCTGACGTTTGTAAGCAAACAAATATAATGCTTGCGGCACATCATGAAGAGATGGACAAGTTACAACTAAACGCAGACAATTATAGAATGCAACTTGAAGAAGAGACCAAGAAAAGCCAGGAATATGAAAGGCAACTTAGATCACAAATGCGAGATCCATGCTCGGGATATCGACACTCACCGCAGTCCCCTGGGTTTTCATCGGGATCCCCATCTCCGTCTCCCCATTCGCCTGTCTATCAGTCAAGGCCCCCTTCGCAACCCAGCCCCACGTCTAACGCAGGCAGTCCTCCTCGGCCGGGATCTTCCAGAAACTGTTGAATGCATTCTTATTCTGAAACAAAAGTCTCCAATTTGTTTAAATTGAATAAAAGTTTAGACCCTGTGACCTTAGTTTGGATATAAGATCATTACTTTTGATAAAACCAATTCATAGCACACGCACACGCTTTGTTTTTTTGTTGTCTCTTCATGCACCTTGGTCTTTGCTCGAATGCTCGATACGAGCTTCATATGTTGGAAACAGCTGAGCCGCAATCCGCGTGTTTTGATTTAGCAAGTGAGCAAGTCTATCTAAAAAACCTATTCTTCAAAATCAGTTTTTCCGTATCCAGCTAGAAGAAAGCTCAAAATTTCCAGTTCTGTTTCCTGTACATAGGTCAAAAGTGTTGAAATGTCGCAGCCCCTGAAAGTCCGTAATGTTTCTCCATTATTGCAGCTTTTGCGTAACTTTTTGCTCGGGGTAAGCTTGTTAATAAGTGTGTTTGTGGAATTTGGAAATGAAAATCCTAATTATCAGTGTTTATAGGGAAAGTTTGTTTTGATGTATTAAGTTCATGCGTTTGTACAATGTTTTGTATGCATTAACAGCGGAAACATGTTCCAGAGAGAGCTGCATTGAGATACACTGCTCTGGTTTCCGCTCGGGATCAACCACCTCCAAATTTGCCTGATGGCGAAGCTCACAAGTTATCTGCTAATCATTACTGTAAGAGGGATGGGCGTCGTGAGGCATCTCCTCCAATAGTCATCATGGAAAGTATCTTCGCAAAAGCGGCTCACTTCAGGAACCGCCGAGTAAGTATTATGCCTGCCTAATTTGTAATTTTATTATAAGTATGATTGCAAGACGAATGCTAAAAGATGAATTATATTTTTGGTGCCGCTGCAGGGACAAGACCAAGGGTCCCATCACACCTGGAAAGTACTGGGAATGCAGTTAAATCGGAGGAACTCCAGCGGCAAAGTGAATTGTGTATTGAATGAAAAAGTAGATGCATGTCAGCCAGAAGTGAAGTCTATGTTAGCAGTTAGGAATGTGAATTAAACTCTGTGAATTTCTCGAAATGAATAAATAGAAGTAGATGCCTATAAGATTTGTGCAGTGTAGTGAAGTATGCAATGATTGAAGCCGTACATATATGAAACAAAAAATTAAATAGACGAGCCAAAATATAGAGTTATAAGACTTTTATGTTTAAACTAAACAAATCCACAACAAACGTTCTCAATTTCGAAATTTTGTAGCCAATTACAATCGTTAACAAATATAAATTTAGTAATATCAGAATTAAAATCACCGGGGCTCTCATGAAGTATTCGCTCTTGCGGTTGGTCTGTGAGCATACTGGTCTGAGAAAAGGTTTGGTGAGGAATCAGATTAGTAGCCGCCATAGCCACCACCTCCGTAATTACCGCCGCCGTAGCCGCCTCCGCCGTAATTTCCACCTCCTCCATAACCTGGTTCAAATTTATAACCGTTTATATGAATTAGCAATCAGTTACAACTTATTACATGAAAATTGACAGTATTTGTCTCACCTCCTCCTCCGTAACCGCCGCCCCCATATCCGCCACCTCCGTAACCTAAAAATTACAAAAAAAGAAGATTCAGCAATCAGTTTGATCTTGGAAGCGTTTGAAAGTTGTTCATATTCGTCTCACCTCCTCCTCCGTAACCTCCGCCCCCATAACCGCCACCTCCGTAGCCTAATAATTACAATAAAAAAGAAGATTCAGCAATCCATTGAACCTTGAAAGCTTGTAAAAATCGCCCGTAATCATCTAACCTCCTCCTCCGTATCCTCCATAACCTCCGTATCCGCCATATCCTCCATCCGCACCCGCAACCACATCCACACCCTCCACAACCGCCGCAACATCCTCCATAACCTCCCCCATAGCAGCCTCCATATCCCCCTCCGTAGCCGCCGCCATAACCGCCCATATCGCCCCCATAGCCTCCGCCTCCATAACCTAAGAAAAAAATAGTAATCAATAACCCAACAATCACTAGGAATTTGGAAAGCCTTGATATAGACTGTATATGGCTTACCTCCGCCATCACCACCATAACCTCCGCCGTATCCGCCTGAATGATATAGAATAGTAAGTCATTTATATAACAGCCCTGTGGGGTAAAATGATTTATCGATTGGAAATAGTGCTTACCGCCTCCGCCATATCCACCACCACCATATCCTGCAAACAACCAAAACTGTATTACATGCGAAACTCAACAAATCATAAAGCAGATTTGAATCATTCAGTCTTACCACCTCCCCCGTAACCTCCGCCTCCGTAGCCTGAAAATCCGCAAACCAAGCAATTTAGTTATTCAACCATTTAAGTATACACGTCTGTATAAAATGTTTTAAAATCTTACCGCCATCACCTCCTCCGTAGCCACCTCCACCATACCCTACAGAATCAAAAACAAACATTTGTCAATTCATTCCGAAAACTGAAGACAAGTGAGCATTTGTAATAGATAATCAGCCATACCACCACCGCCGGAGTAGCCCCCTCCTCCATAACCTTGAATCGGAAACAAACTTGGTTATACAGGAAATCAAGGAAAAAAATAACTATTTGAATAAGGCAAAGCATACCTCCATCACCTCCACCGTATCCACCTCCTCCATATCCACCTCCGCCCGAATATCCTATAACAGATACAAAATTATTGAATTAGTTTCAAGGGACAATCGGTTAATAGATAATTCAAAACTAATCAATCATTATATTTACCGCCTCCGCCAGAATATCCACCTCCCATACCTCCGTATCCTGGAAAAGCAAATCAGCATTAGGAACCAATAACGTTGCAAACATTTAGAGTTAAAGTGTTTTAAACTTACCGCCATCTCCTCCTCCATATCCACCTCCGCCTGAATATCCTATCACAGCACAAATTCATGAATTAAGTTTGAAGAAACTTTCGGTCATTCCAAAACTATTCAATGATTACTTACCACCTCCGCCAGAATATCCACCGCCTCCATAGCCTGAAAAATATTCAAACAGTTTTTTACACCTCATAATTTGTCAAAAACGCTCATAATATAAGTCTGTAGATGGGACTCACCACCGCCTCCATATCCACCGTACTCTTCGGTCGAGCGACGAGTTGGTGGCTGACGGTTTTCTGGTTGAGGTCCTGAGAGTGGGGTCGGTACAGGTCCTTGGGCCGGTGCTTGATGTTGAGGTTGTTGAGACTGTTCACTTCGTTTTCCAATTAGGTGATCGGACCCATCGTCGAGAATTCTGACCCGAATCGGATCCGCCTCCGCGTGTATCCTAGTGACTAGAAGGAACAGGGCAAAGACTAGGCATTGCCTTCGACTTGGCCGCTATAAAACGTAGAAAACATTTCAATGAAACTATTTTCAAAAACTTTCAAAACTAAAAAACTTTTTGTGGAAAACTAACCAAGGCCATGATGACTATGAAATTTAATATCACAGGTTAACTTTCCAATGAGATTTAGTTTTTTCGTTGATCTACACGGAATGACTGTTCGTCTTGAACTGACTGGATTTGAGACATTTGTTCCCATATTTGAAAACCTTTCAGCCTTCAACTTTAAAGGTCGACAGTCTCAGTTTGGTCCTTAATTGATTTATCTCGAAAATGCAGATTTTGTCGTATGGCCCAAGTAGTCCCAAACTCCACGCGCAGATTTTTCATGCAAACGGAGAAAAGAATTCATGAAGCCCCGTAAGGTTTTAAAGTCTTCTTCCAGCAGAAGTAAAGTATGCCGTACATTGCATATCTGGAAGCGCATGAGTTTCTTGCTAACGACTTAAATGCAAATTCTCGACATTTTCTAAAGACCGTATGCATCTGATTAATTGTTTCATGAAAATAGTTTTCTCTCTGGAACGACTTTCGCTTTCTTTAATGGGGAAATTCATTGAACCATAGTATGTCGCATGCGGATGACTTCAATGCAAATTATCAACTTAAAATGCGGAATTTTGTAAGTGGAGCATCAAGACAAGTATTGAAAAAGATACCGGATCAACGAATCAGTGTTTAAATTTAAAACAGTTAAAACCAAATGGAAATTCCATGTTCAAATCAGTACATTTCAACCTACTGTCATTTGGTTTATAAACTCATCATCATAATAAATACAGCGTACACTGGCTAGGCTAGGTGTTTTGTACGAATTTGTGTAGACCTGAATGCGATATTACTAACCAAATAGTCCATGGTTTTCAAATTGATTTGTACTGTATCTATTCATTTTCCTGAGAACTGGCATTTTACTCGATGAATGGTACCGTAGAATCGATCTGAATTGTAGTGTTTAACAGACTGTATCGTGCAAAATCTGGTTTGTAAATCAAAATGATCGTTTTGGTCACAGAAATCATCATGAAAATCAATCCATACCTATACAATCTAGAAGTTAATGATTCGGCTAAAATTGGATGCACTTTTTCAAATAGATTGCATGACTGGTTTGATATTAGGTATAAGCCTGTCTTAAAAACATAACTTTATGATTAATCCTGAAGAAACAAAAAGATTTTTGTGCCAAAAAACATAAGGTCGCTAACTAAGTAGTGACCAAACAAAAAACCAGTATAGCGTGACGGCTCTCGCATAAAGGACGCAATTTGTAATGTTTGTCTGATTGCGCTTCTCTATCCTCTTATCTAGTTGGCTTGATAGAAACCATTGCAATTTAGCGAGCAACGCTATTAATCGTAAATCAGACTTATTTCATATGTCATTTACATATTGCAATATGGAGTAATAAAATGCACTGTAAATAATCAGCTAACTAAAACATTTGATTTTGAATGATAAGGAAAAAATCTTCAGCAAATCTAGTACCATAAAAGCTACCAAGTTACGCTGCAATTTGTTTCAAGCATAATCACGAGATGATCGTTTGGCTTAGAATTGCGTCTTCTCATTCTTACTCATCAACAAAACAACCTAGAAAAAACTTACTATAAAGGATCTACAGGCATTGATAACCACAAGTCCTACCTAATCACAGGTAAATATATACTTGACCGTTTGTATAAACGGCTAAAGTACGTTTGGATTTCTTGTTTTGCCAGTTTTCCACTACAATACTGGCTTAAAAACCATATTATTTTGTTGTTGACGTTGTATTACATGTTTACTCGTTTTTTATGCGTGTCAAAGCTAAACCCTCGCGTTTTTCCCATATTTGCAACTCCAAGAAGAAGCCAGGCTTAAATGGTTAAAAAACGAAACCAATCAGAGTACATTGTGCCATAATATTTATTCTTTTTTACCCTTCTGTTAGCTGTCATATAGCACTCTGTTGGGGATGGCAAACAGCTACAACCACGATGCTGAGACGCCATGATTTTAGTTTAGACTTTTTTTATGGGACATCACATCTTATTATCATCGAGGTGAGAACTAAAATGATGCAGATAAAACTCAAATCAACATGTACAGATAAGAAAAACTAGCGATGAGTTTTTCATACTTCACAGATAGAAACAATGTAGGCATAGACAAAACTAAGAGATATGCATAGGTAGTGCGAAAAAAAAGCACTCAAGACTTTTAACGTGTTTTGGCTCCTTTTTCCCTTCGACAGCACGGCCAACTACAAGTTTATAATGACATCCGAGAATTCCTACGTAGGCATATTTCTCTCCGCTCTCTCTGATACAGTCATTTGCAAAGATTTGTGACTAAAAAGTTTTCAAAAATATGTTTTGTATAAAAGACGCAGTGAAACGTTAGTCGTTCTTGTTCATAGTCTGTTTTGTTCATTCACTACTAAATTATGAAAAGAAAAATGGCTGTAGGCTCTGCACAGGGTTGTCCTAAATCAAGCTTTAACTCAATCGCATAGAGGAGAAACGTCAAAGTCTGTTTTACTCATTCACTACTAAATTATGAAAAGAAAAATGGCTGTAGGCTCTGCACAGGGTTGTCCTAAATCAAGCTTTAACTCAATCGCATAGAGGAGAAACGTCAAGTAATGCATCTCATAATGGAAGAAAATACACAATAAAGTCGATCACAAAAAGTGGTCTGGCTTAAATTCCTAGTTTAATATCCAAGAATAAATATCATTTTGATTACTCGCATTAAAATAGAGATGAGCTCTGCAGAAATATGAAATCGATGATTTCATTATTATGGATGAGTAAAACTCGCAATTAGATTGGAGGCCGTGATGAAATGCAGGTAGGCAATCAGATTCTCCATTGTAATCACAAGAGTCAAAATGAAAATCGTGGTGTCAGCTTGGTAGCAGCAACGAGTAGGTAGAAAGTATGATAAAAAAACATATTCATAGTAAACCGCGTCAGAGTCGTATGAAAAATGGAGCTGTGGCTGTTTCTATAAAATCACAATTCACAATGGAAACGTTCACAATATGATAAAATAGGGATGACGTAAAGGTGTAGTGTGGTCTGTAATAAATGAGTGGCTTTTACACACATGCATTAATTTAAAACACGCGTTTTATCATAACAGTTTGTTCAAGTTTTTAGCATACGCAAGAATGTCATGTCATGACGGTTCGTTGTTGAAGAAAAAAAAAATCATGGGAAAATACATGATTCAGTTAGGGAGCGCTTTATAATATACAGCTTGAACCAATTTAATACTGTATTATAAAGTGTACTGCACTGCCTCCTCCACTTTTATAAGATGCTAATGCAGTTCGTGATGTTGAATACTGAAAATGAACTCTGCTCTGAAATATGACATCGACATCCTGAAAAATTCCTAAAAAAATATGCCGATAAACTTTGTACGTGAGTAAAAACCATCAACTTTTGGCTGCGTCATAGTATGTCGAGCTCCATTTTAAGTATGTTGTTGTTCTCCTGTTTACTTTCATCAAGCCACTTACCAGATTGATTTTTATGTTATAGAATGCTAAAATGGCTTTTAGTTGTAGAGCTGCCTGCGTATGCGTAAGGTCTCAGTCGTCTCAACATCAGAAAAGTTATATTCAATCTCATGTGAGCAAAACATTTTCAAAGAAAAAAACCTCAGTGTTTTATCATTGTAGTCTATGCGTAAATAAGATGGATTGACGGATGACGGTATTTGTGCCTTGTGTTAAACAAAAACAAGCAACTTACATACAAGAATTAACTTTTTTTCATGCAACCCAAGTACTCGTCTGTCTTTCAAAATATGTTTATTTTATATTTCGCGTTATTTTTCTGTATCAAGTAGTACCGCTAAATATGTAATAGCAAAGTAGTAGATTCTACGCATAAACTTACTCACAACTTAGCAATATTAAAAGCCTATACCTATACAAGTTTGCCAAAAAAGAAAAGTACATATCTCTATCCTATTTACATTTTTACTCTAATAATTATTATGCCCATCATCCCACTACTACTGTATTGTAACAATTTTCAAATATTCTATATAAAAATGTGTATATGCATAACATCACGTAAGTAAATACGTAAAAACATTATACACAATGGGTTTGATACCAGGAGCAGTCTCTGACTTTCTTTATAGCAGTTTGATACATTGTTATACATAAACCACATTTTTTAGTCTAGCTCGCGTGAAAGATCTACTACGTGTATGCGACCTAATCATTACTGACTCACACTGGGGATACACCTTTTACTTCAAGTCAGCCCTATATATAGCAAGTAGCATGGCCAAGTGGCATCGGTAAAGGTAATCTTTTTTATCTAAAGTTCCCGTACAAGCCCGTATCAGCAGAGGAGTAAAGTGGTCTCAAATGGTATGCGCTCTTTTTATATTTCAAATCAGGTATTTTACTATGATGTGAATGCAACGTGAACATCCACTCCATCCTCTCTCTCTCTTCCCAAATATGAGTGTTTCTCTCTGCATGTTGCTGATATCTCTTGTATTGTTATTGCAGGTAAGAAAGAGTTTTTGTGGTTATATTCACGTTAAAAAAAATAGCACGACAAACTACACAGCAGTACTGCACTCCTCTCTGACAATAATGAAGTTCAACCAATGCACGTAGTTAGTTCCTTTTTCTTTCTTGAAAAAAAAAATTGCAATAGAAGTAATAAGATTGACGAGTTTTGTTGCAAACAAAAATATGTGTGTGTGAGTGTTAGATTTGCTTAGAAGAGTAAATCTCACCAACAATTTTAATACATAAATAATACACATCAATACAATAAATATTTAAGAAAAAATATTATCTGCGATTTGTCGGTGTTTTGTTAGTAAAAGAATAGCAAGTTATAAAGTGTACAGTTTTCACCAGTGCTCGCGCCTACATCTGCATCATGGGATGACTCCTATTACTTGTAATTGGGAATTTTTTTATACATTAACAGTACTGATTAACAGCAATTAATAGATATAGAACTGGCATGGAGGAGGATAGCATATAGTGTACTGGCTTGTGCCAATTAGTATAGCAAGTGGAAGGCAAATATATAACAGTTAGTTAATCCAATAATGTTAGGTTCGTTAATACTCTGTAGTCTATTTAGGGAAAGGGTTGACTGTCTTGCGACATTAGGACATTTTTGCGCACCTCTTGTGAGAACTTTTCGCATTTTTATAAGTTTATAAGGCTGAAATTTTTGTATGCGATAACGATATGTGTGTGCAGGTGTTTGTTTTTGTTTCACTGCTTAACAGACACCGTCCACAGTGCATTTATCATTCACACAACAACTAAACCAATATTTTAACAGTAGACGTATTGGCACAATATTTTTGTCAGTGTGCTCCTTCTAGCGTGTCTGTGTAAAATGAAGCCGAGTTTTAATGGAATTTTACA
>JAAXOA010001610.1:0-15409 GCA_036561885.1 Salina celebensis
TTATTACGTAGCTGAACTTTGTTCAGCAAGTAATGAGATCGCTTTTTGCGTCCGTCTGTGGGTGCTCTACAGGTCATCGTTTTTGACCGATTTCAACCAAACTTGGTACTTAGATTCATTGGCCAAAGGGGAAGATCCCTATTGTTTTTCAGGCGCCTACGTCAACTTTTAAGGTCCCAGTCAGGGCCTACCTTTCGTCAGGTGTATTTTTACATAGCGTGTGTCATACCATTAGAACGGGCTTGGATAGAGCTGCTCAATGACTTATCTTTGAGTTGACGATGTCAATCCTGAAGGTGCCTGGCAGGCGTCAACTTTTGTCAGATCAAGTTTCTTACCACATGTTACGTATCATTTAAGAGCCCATGCAAAATTCGGTTTGAATGGGACATGTTCGAGGGGTTACGAGGACCCTCAGAAAGGTACTCAGGGCCTGACTTTCGTCACATGTCTTTATACATGGCGTGTGTTATATCATTTGAACGAGCTCACAAAGATTTCTCAATGGCACATGGTTTGGCTGATGGTGACTTTCCTTTGACTTTAACTTTACATCCTTTTACGTTTCCACCATACTTTTACTGTTACATTCAGTCATAACGTTCAGCTACGTCTTTATAGCTGTTCTTAACAGCTTTTATTGAATATAAATCCATTAGGAAGCACGTATTGTACTGTTACTTCAGTCTGATACATTTTGATGATAACATGTTAGATGCACATAATTCTAGGAAGGCATCCTACTTCCTTTCCTTTATGATAACGAGTGTACCGTTCATGACCTTTCAATAAACCCGAGCCTTTGGTTAACAATTAACTGTGACAAACTATCAATATTACTTGAAATAGGAAAATAATGATCAATATGAGCTTTACACTCCATTATATATACCCTCTTAAAAAGATCACATTTGGAAAGGCAGGAGAAAACATTAAACTTTTAACTTAAAGCCCCTTTCAAAAAAAGGATCAATGTTACATACATTAGCAGATGTTTTGAAAAAAGTTAATCCCAAAAGGGCCTTGGAAAATCTGAATTGCGAAAAAGGGGAGTTCTGGAGGTCCGTATTATATATTAACGAATGAATGTTACCATCTAAATTTTGACATAAATTCAATTTGAAAATGGTTTGTTTGTTTTTGTTTTGTATACGTGATTCCTACGATGAGTAGAACAAACTATTTACCTGAACCGGTTTTCGATTATCATCTATACAATATGGGTGCTCTGAGTAGACTGATCGATAAGGAACAATTGTTCTGAAGTATTTCTTTTCAAATAATTCATTTTTTCGATGTCGATATACTCTAAATCTCCACGCATAAAATTGGTCGTGATTGGGGAAGCGGAAAGGTGTCAAAATTGGCAGGGTAACAAAAATTATCACCAAGCCCCAATTTGTATCGCTGTATTTTTGATACCTCAAGCGTTTATACTGTTGTATGAAAATGTAAAACTATATGAAAACATGAAAAAAGTATTGATTTTCAGATCCTCTTTGATTTGATACTATACTTCCTCCCTGTGGAATGTAAACTTTATCGAGGGTCGGCATTAGGCTGATATTTAGTCTAATTCAAATGGGCAATACGTATTATCTATAGAATCATGCGCCTAACTCCACTGCATTAAATATCCTTCATTGACCAAAAACAAATCATGTGACGACCACCGTACAACTGCACAGTTAAGGAAACAGTGACTGATTAGAAGCGCAAAGCCACAAAGGAACGCTTGACTGATTAGCTCTACAGTTTGATTCCACATTGATGACCAATTCAAGACTCAAGACAACAACAACTTTTGCTTCTTCGCTGATTCATCTGTCTGTCAAGTTTAACTTCACCATTTGCTATGGTATCTGCAACAATACTAAACATACTAGGCCCTTTATAATGTCTATAGTTTGTACTTGGTCTTGGTGAGAAATGTTACGATCTTTTCACACCAACATTTCACTAATACTCTATTTAAGATGACCAGCATGAGATTAAGATTGCAGCGGCCGCGCCGTCAATCACAACAACAAGACCATAAAATTACATCAATCTAACGATTAAAACAATCTTTGGTTCAAGCCTAAACACAGTTTCATGAATCAGTTTTCTTGTTCAGAGATATTTCGCATAAGTATTACCCTTTAAGCCTTTAGTTATTTGTTGCTTCATATTCCTCTGTTGTTATTCGCTTGTTACATCCATCATATTATTATTACATTTTTTACCGACCCTTTATTAAATGACCTCCACCTCCCCCACTAGCAAAATTAAGCGGGTGAGCTCCCAGCAATTATTCCCTGTTATGAAGATTCAGTCCTAAATTATACACTGCAGTAGATGCCCGCAAACGTAGCGGTATGATCTAAACAATAAAAGTTTAAAATCTTACTGCAATCCCACATACTTATTAATGGTTTTCGTTCGATGATATAATATTAAGGCGGAAACAGTAATTTGTTATTCTGCTCATCCCTCAAGTTACGTTGACGCAGCTTCACGAAAATAACAAAATAAACAACAGTATAACATTCTCGTTTCCTAGTGTAATTTTCAGTAGCTCATTGCATACAAGTTTGCTTACTAACACAAATAATACTTATCTTCGTTTTCAAAAACGATGCTTGCAATGCATGGCCTGTTATTAGCCATAAAAAAATCAAGTAGGTAGAACGTTCTTGCAGACTACCTCCCTTTTGTATAATTTTTCTGGTATGGCTATTTTTTCCCATGGTGCCATACCAATATGAATACCGGTCATCATCAGAGAAATTCAAATGAGTAGGTTACAAACACATTACTATTGTAACAACAGAAGAGGAAAGAAACCTTGTTAGTTGGCTGGCCGACGCATGCTGGCTTCCACTTGTCTTTGAATATTTTGAATTGGCTTCCTTTTGCTCATCGTGGTCATTTGAATACTCTGCCAAACCAGAAGCAATCTTGGTAACTTCTGCCAACCTTTTTTCTTCAAAAGTGGACTAGTTTTTTCATGTTACAGTTTTGCATACAAGTGTAAAATTTTCGGATTAAACGCGCTCATCTAAAAAAAAGGAAAAAAACACGAGCCAGCGAGTAGTTAAAAATTACTCATGTGCAAAAATTAAGAGGGAGTTAAAGATATGGAGGTGTTGAGTAAAAATGTAGGAAAATCGTGAGATATGGTTTTGCTCGCATGCAAAAACTGGTTGCAGGATTATTTGACGCGTGCACAAGAATGCATGCGTAAATTTTAATCAGTGAAAGTTTTTGTACGTGATAAAGAGTTAAAAATATACGGTGCGTGAGAGTTGTCAAAATGTGTACGGAATGTTGTTGGTGTCTATGCATTCATCAAGTGTCCTTCCGGGGTGCAAGCTATTTCTTTGCTAGTGTTCACAATGTAAGAAAATTTTCAAAAATACAAACAAAAAGCTCCATGTTATCGCTAATGGTAAAACATGTAAAATTGTGTCTGGTTTCAAAATTCCTAGTATGATACCGTCTACAGGCTACTTGTCCTGGTAGCTAAGAATATCCTTTTGCGCACGTACTTCCTGGACTCAAATTTACCAGCAGAATTGAATGTGAAAGAAGTAAGATAAGAAGCTGCCAGCAATGCAAATCAAAAACTATGGATTTTCTTAAGTTTTGAAATAATATGCATTTTTGTTTTTCTATTGCTATGAAACTCAAAGCCTGTGGAAGACGTCTCGGATCTCGTATGCAAATTTTCCTACTATGTCAGTTCCCTCGTCACTGCTCTACTTATATTTCGTGGAATTGAAAAAGTAATCATAATTCAGTTTATTCAAAGATGCTTATCGAAAAACTGGAAAGGGAAGCTAATGAATGTTTGTAAATTTTTTGTAGGAATGGCGGCAGATTATACAATGGGCGGCAACAATTTTCTTTTTCATCGAAGTGATGGCGTTTGGAATCCAGTCCACGTTGTATCCAGATTCCTTCACTATGCTCCCGTTTACTTTGCATGTTATTGGACGCGTGGCTTTTGTTGCGTTTTACCTAATTTCTCTGACGCTTTATGTACGTGAAATTCGCCGGGAGGAGAAGGAGGCAGATCATGAAAGACAATGGAAAGTGGAGCCGTCCTATATCTATGGACCGGGGAGTTCAGGAAGATGGGGTGGAGGGGGAATGGGGTCGTTAAGTTTTGTAGGATTTAACGGGACTATTCCGCGAGCCAGCTCTTTACCAAAGTTTAAAGGAGATGCGTCAAGTTCACAACAAGGAGGTGGTGGGGGATGGAATAAAAAGTTCTCGACCAATTTGAATCCTTTCACAAATTGGAACAGGCAAGAAAGCGGGTTTTACTTTGAGAGATTTCCGACCTATGAGAAATGTCATCTTCCTCCTAACATGCAATAAATCATAAATCTCAAGAGAAAATTGTTATTACTGAACAAAAGACGTGTATTTTTATAGTATTAGCGGGTACGTCCATAAATTGTGGTAGATTTAACTAATTGTGATTAAGAAAAAATAAACTAATCGCGTATTTAAAAGCGAAGCGGCATTTCACACTGATCATCACACTGGCTTCAGAATTTTCATTTTCTTTTAGAGCATTGAAGTTGAATTACATTTTCCTCCATTAAAAATTGAATTAATACAGTGCTTGTCCAAATAACTGGCTAATTAATTCCGTAATTACACTTTTGATTTAAAAATTTACACGTTTGTAGTACTTAACCAAAGAGGATCACCGCATAAATAGCAATGACCCAAAATATCAGTCTTAGTACACTTTATTAGAATCCAGAAAACTGTATCGTTAGATAAAAGGAATGATTTCCAACGGGAATGCGTTGCTTCTACCGCTTTCCACCAATTCCTCCCAACGCACAATCGTAAACGAATTACGTTTTTCTTGGAAACAGTTCACTGTCAATTGTTTTTAATGGATAACAATTGGACAAACCATTATAATTAATCGAGGGTTAGGTTAGGAGAACGAGACTACAAGAAGTGCAGGCTCGGAGTGAACTGCCGAAAATCCTACGATCACCGGTTGATATACCACACGGTCAGTTACGGACGTGCTTGATAATGACAGTAATGAGTTGTTTATAGAGACTACAAGAAGTGCAGGCTCGGAGTGAACTGCCGAAAATCCTACGATCACCGGTTGATATACCACACGGTCAGTTACGGACGTGCTTGATAATGACAATAATGAGTTGTTTGTAACATATAGCTCTGATACTTCAAGCTCCAGGTAAAAAATATAGACTCAGAATGCATTTTTTCGCGCGCAGCAAACACATTTTTTCGCTAGTGCATTGAATACACTCGACTCATCCTAGACATGATTTAAAAGGCTGTCCTTTTAAACAACGCTAACTGCTCCAGGCTGTTGTTGTTGCTACTAGTACAATGCCATGAATAGTGGCTATGAATAGAATTAGATGATATATTTTCAACACAAAACTAGACTGGAGCGGGAGCCCACAGCCCAATAGTCTTTTGCATCAAAATCTGTGCTGAATCCACTGTATTTTTCTCATACCAGATCTTAACCCGCTCATCTTTCAGTCAGATAAATAAAATATTGTGTATGCAATATGAAAAATAATGGTACAAATTTGCGCATCATCAAAGTAACTTTATTTAATTCATTCCATGATAAACGAAAACTATGACAACAAATATTGCGGGTCGGGTTGAATAAATCTCATACTCTTTAACTCTTATATATATAACATAATATCTTGGTCAATCTATCTTCAACTGCCGCATAAAATAAATTTACTGTAAATTTAGATATTTCAGCTAAGAATAGATATTTGACTTTAGTCATGATAAAGATAGGGTTGATTACGGATTGTATGTTTACGTGAGACCAACGAGGAGAATAATGAACAAAACTGTCAAGACAACTGTGGAAACGAGACAGACACATTTACGATTTCGCTTTTGGTAGTTAGCGGCTTTTTGGAGGTGCTTTACTCCTTCTTCCACCTTCATACTTGTGTTTTCAACGTTGTAGTCGATTCTATCAATGACTCCACCTTGTTCTGAAACAAGGGATGCAAGATCTCGAAATATCGTATTTAAATCCATGATTGACTTTACAACTTGTTGTACTTCTCGTTCTCTTTCCTGGAGAACCACATTATCCTCTTCTAGGGCTAAAAGTTGGGCCTGGGTCCATTCTTGCTGTTTTGCACCACCAACCTGGATAGAGAAGATATTGAAATTAGGAAATGAAACACGTTGACAAGAAATCATATTATTGCGGGAATTAAAACCGAAAAATTACATCCGAGACTAAAAAATCCTGGTCATAACTGTATGGCCCTGTGTCGCCCATCAGGTCTGGAATGTCAAAGTATCTGTTGGACATCTCTTCCCTCGCAGTGATTTCTAAAAAGTACAAATCATCGATTAACTTAAAACGTTCCCAGATAAACAAAACTAATTGGTTTTTGCGTGATTACTTCTGAGATAGCCTCCCTGACTTCCCCTGAAATTACTAGACAGTTCACGCAAACTACCGATAACCGACTTGATGACATTTTCCTTTAATCTCTTTTCACTCCATGTAGAACGCAGTCCTTTCCCTTGCATTTGTTGTACTATTCTGTGGCAATTTCCAAACAGCTATACAAATTATATTTTTTTTAAATAGTTCAGTTACTGACACTTGTAGATTTGAATACATTTTTTAATTCACTTCACTCACCCTTGTTATCGTCTGCGTGACTTCTTCAATTTGCAGTTCACTTGTTGCATCGTCATCGAATGTTGGCCTTTGAACATGTTTATTTTGTAAATTATCCAGTTCTTTCATTTTCTGTGAGATGAGGGTACAGTTATATCTGATATCTTCCAAATCATCAATCCACGGAGGAGGGGATGCATCGGAACCCATCTCCTCTTCCACTTCCTAATTCAATATCTTCTTCAACAACAAGAGGTCCTTTCTTAATAAGTGCCACACGGTCCGATAACACATCAGGATTCTGGAAGAATTAAGAACACATAACTAAGCAATTACGTAATAACGACGATTAAAGTAATTAAAGTAACTTTGGTTTTTGGTTATCTACCTGTTCGTTGTATAACTGACGACTTTGAATGGAGTTATTCCTCATCAGGATAAACACTTCAGTTAAATTACGAGACACCATTTTTCCTTAATTTCTCACTTAAATGCACTCGCACTAAATTTAATTCAGTTCCTCACTCAAAATTGTGTTTTTCTAATTGACAGCTGAGTGGAGTTTGTGTGGATGTTAGCTCAGCTGTTTTTAATAAACAAGAGAGAAAGCAAGTCAGCTGGTTTAATTGTTATCTTTTGCTCTAAATGAAATACAATAATATTCAATGCAATGCAACGAAAATGATGACTAAGCGTAATTTTAATTCAATGATTGAGCTTTTCCATCCAGATTGTTGTTATTACGTGACGTAAGCGTAGGAGTATGGCGAAGAACATTTTGATGATGATACATCTTGAAAGTAGGGTCACTAGCGCATGATCCAACTTTCATTACGCACTCTGTGCTTCTCGGTTACGCTAAGCATAGGGTTGTGCAAACATGCAATATGATAAAAAACAAGAAATACATGAAAACAAAGACAAATTATAGATAAGAGTAACTAAAGAAAAGTTTAAATAATTCATATGCAAGCAGATTGTAGCGTGGCTTCGCCAGTCTAAGAGATTTAAATCAATAGAGCTTTTTTATCTTCATTTTATTTATTTTAGTTCATGATTAACTTATTGAGATATTAAATATATGACCACGAAAATTTGAAACTGGATTGAATAAGGAGAAAAATCTATATACAACAATGCAACACAGAATACATATATGCTTAATATGTAATTAGTAATCACAACTATTCGCTGTGGGTAAATTGCGAAAGGGATGCTGTTTGTTATAAACATTTTATATAATCCACTGGAATTACCCCTTTACTTAGTATTTTACTTGTGTTTCTTAGATTAGAACCCTTTAATATGTAATATTAAAATTTTGCAACTGAATTCTCAGTTTGCTGCTTTTGATAAATCACTTCTGTGGAGTAAGAGTATGGATATGTTTTCAAGTTTGATTGCGAAGGTAAAAGTAGGCAGGAGAAACGGAGATTGTGCTGGAAACTCGCGTGTTTTTGTGACCATGGGATCAACCAATTAAATTTGAACAACAAGAAAGGTTTTCGAAATACATCAATTGCATTATGCATTATTCACGTGTAACCATGAAAGTTAAGCTTAACTAAAGCAGTACATAATTGCTTTAGTATACATAATACATTGTACATTGTAAATAAAATAATATGAATTGCATGAATATCATTGAATGTAGAATATTTACAGTGGACCCATTTACAATTAATTAGTGATTTATATCCGAGTATCCCTGATAAGGATTGTTGTTTCAAAAAGCTTTGGTAACACATCAAGAATGAACATTATTGGAGCAATGTCTACAGTATCTTACAATAGTTAAAATCACTGAAATTTTCTATTAAGCCGTATGTAACGTAATCTCTAAAGCCAGCACATATTTCGCATACAATGTTAATGTTTCTATACAGTTTCGCACACGCAAAATTCCAAAGCTTATTCAGTGTCGCCTTACCGTTGAAGAAAGTCTGTATGTTTAATTAACCCTTCCGCCTTTGTACGACCATTCCATTCTGAACTGAAAACGTCTTAATATGGGTCTGGGTATTGAAATTATGGATAACGTAGCTCATTTTGATTGATTGTCTTTATCTTAGTTTACTGTTACATATATTGTTATGTATGTTATATATCCTTAATCCTTATCCTTATACACGTTAAATAGTTCAAGTCTCACATTGAACATGAACACTGTACTGCTCTCAAAATATTTTGGATTCTTGTTTTGTTGAATTTCGCCAAGTACTTGAAGAAGGATATTATATAAAAGTGTCAATATATTTATAAAAAGATAAAAGCTTGAAAATGTGGAATCGCTTGATTTAAAGCTTTAAAGTCATCAGCGATACAAAGTCATCTGACTTCGCTTCTGGAAAGAGCAGCTCCCCTTCTGCGTTTTCATACTGCCCGATGTAGGACACCGCCAACTGTTGAAATCCCAATTTAGTAGCAATCTTGCGTGCATAAGGACTGGAAAAGTATCCTTCCACTGCCACGTATCCCTTGGCTTTTAGCAGTGCCACCGTTCTTTTGTACATTTCCGTAGCCAGCCCCTGCCGTCTAAATTCACGTTCCACTGAGACGGAAACTAAAGTGGCAATTTCATCCACACCAACCGACTCAAACACTTTTCCTTCTTCTTGAAGATGGAGAATAAATGGAATCATTTTTTGTAGCTCTGCCGACTGTATCATACTCATGTTTGGTGCCACAGCATCCTTTGTCATTTCCCGAATGATCCTAACTCCAGCTACCTGCTCAAAGCAAACAATAAATAGACTGGAATGACTTAAAATTTAGTGAAAGCAACGAGAAAACTTGTTTTCTCTTTGATGTCAGTTGATTTGTGTTCGCCTCTTTACGGATGCAATTTCCTCCGCTTTTCTTTCCACTATGGGAAAGGTAAATACTTTTTGTACACTCATAAAAACCCGTAATTTCATACCAAACTCCATCTATTTTGTCGTATATCCGTCATAGTTAATGTTAGTGTGACTACATCAAGGTTTATTATGTCAGAAAGCCTCAAGCCCATCCCAGCTAAATGATTTTGATGGATTTTACAATGTGACTTCTGTTCCATGTTACAGATAATGATGATGCATGTATTTTGTAAGTTTATACATTATATTATACAGTAAGACAGGAGCGTGAAATTAATACCTTATTGGAATTGGTGTCTATTGCGAAAAAGCTTAAGTTTTCTTCAAGATAGGACAGTGCCAGGTTATCTAACTCGTTAGCTTTTGTGTCAGAGTTTCCCGCAATCCTGTTTAATGGTTCATCTTCGTAGACGTTCGTTCTAAGGTGTTCTAAAATAGGTTGGTAAAATGCAGGCTCGACCATCCGAAACCGAAAGTTTTTCCAATCCCCTTCCACGTAGGACGCCATGGTAACATCCAGTTGGCTAAATCTAAAATAAAAACTCTGAGAAAAGAAGAGAATGCCAACAGCGTAACGAATCTCTGATTTTCTTTGAATGATGATGATTTCCGTGACAATTTAAGCTCTTCTTGTAATACTTTAGAAGAAAGTTCTACATGCTCGACATTGTTGACACTACTTGCGTGGGAAAGTGAGTGAAAGTAAACAGTTGCATGATCCCTAGTAGGAATCTAATACGCTCCATCTTCCTTTGATTCTGTATACCGGAGATAACATTTCCGTCGATTTTTTTTTCTCATTAATATCTACCAAGAATAGATATGGTTCATAACGATCAACAAGACATGAGCTATTGAAGTGCACAAACAAGGAGCATAATATTTTGGCTCACCACATAGATTCTATGTAGGTATATTAACGTGAACACACATTCATCGACCGATTTTCATAGGCTCAATGTTTACTTGAACTGTTGATCTTTTTATACACCTCATGTGACAGAAAATCTTTCTCTAGTGGTTTCTTCGTGAGATTGGAAAAGTTTTGGCTTGTTGCTACGAAGGTAAGCTCCGCTGTGTGAGTATAGCACTTAAACTCATAGCAGGTAAAATATAATTGTAATCGTATTTAATGCTGTGCGTCAGGACTAAATTTAATACCTTTGCTTCCGCATCCTTGAATGGGTCATTCAGTAGGTTTTAAGGATGTTTACTACGCATACAGAAGGATCTGATGCTCCAAGAGTTGTAAGGTTAAGTCATGTTAGCTTATAGCCTTGTAGTCATGGTTTGTACTTTTACTATGATGGAACCTGGATGCGTTATACAGAGCGTGGCGTGTTAAAATACTGAATGAAATTAATTTCAGTAATTGCATTTTATGAAAACGCAATTAAAGAGACGCGCCGACTACTCGTCTGAAATGTTAATTAAGTGAGTAAAGTTCTCACAAAGCGATAGTAAAAGGAAAAAACCTTTAGCCTTTCGTGAGAGATTATGAGATTAGAGTATGAAGCTTTCATGTGTATCGTGTGTCTGAAGCTTACATATTTTTCCTTTATGCACGTTAACCGGATTGACTTTCATGTCAACATAACCGTCACTCTCCTCACATATTCTCACGACTGTTTCATGGCTTCTTACTTTCACTCCAATAAAACATTCTCGTTCTCTAGCTCATAGAAGCAGTTTGCGAATGGAGAGCCAGGTCACTGTGTCTGAGTCCTTCAAGTGAAAGCGTTCTCTCTTGTTGCGCTTTTTATCAATATGGCTATTTATTTTTGTGTTTTTTTCTTCAAGATCTATCATTGAAGTAGTATGCCACAGGTTAGTACTTTCTAACCTTTTTCAGCTGGAGAGCTGACCAGAGTCAAAGAGAACGTATTTTGATTCAATATCATTGAACTGTTTACTTCAAAAGAAAGGAATCAGGAAATGCATATGATAACAAGTACAGGATATGGTTTCGGCAAATATATTTATTGCTAACATGTTTTTACTTACAGTGTTGCCGCTGTTCCTAGTAAGAAGCAAGAATCCACAATGTTCCTATTACATAATACGTTGAACCCACGCACTCAAATCCAAAATATGTATATCTCACGCCGAAATTCAGGATACACTATATTCAAGACTACACCTGAAGCAAATATAATTTTTAACAGTAATTTGTCACTTGTTACCCCTTTTCTTTTCACTTTCTCCTTGAAGAAAATTAGACCAAAGCCAGACTAATTTTTTGAAGAAAACCCTCCTCCCGGTTGCGTCTTTAACCACTACTAGACAATCCGTTTTCTTCTTCGCTCTTCTTTCTCAGACCCACCTCCACCGCAAGAGTACATGTTTCTCTATCAACTTTCACTTCCATTCCAGTCAATCCGTAAACATGTAGGAAAAGACCAACCTCGCCAACCTGTTTTTTAAGCTGAATCCATAGGATGTTGCAATGAGAGCAAGTTTTAGTCGTTGGTCCTAGGAAAACTTCATCTTTCCTTTTTTTCTATCGTGGCTTTTTGCTCTGCTCTTAAAAGGCAGTAAGGTTGAAATGATTGTGTCTCCGCTATACTAAAAACAGTGAACATGGGCACCTACACACCAATATTCTAAGCATTCGGTAATGTGGTCGTAGACAGACACGTTTTAGACGTGTCTCCCTGAATCATCTTCTACTGCTGTGTTTAAACCACATGTGCATTGCATACAATTTCATGTAGACTGCCTATGAAACAAACTCTTATGCGTACAGCGGAACTCGATTTTGTTGCAATATTAACTCTCACATCCTAAAGCGTATGTTGCTAACGGTTTCAACACAAACTACTATAAAGTTTTAGTGTGGATTGCTTATCATTATTATATGGTATGCACATAACGCTGACATGCTTTCCCCTTTCTGTATCCTTCCTTCTATGTCTGCCTGTAGTTGAACTTAAAAGTAAAAGTTTGGAACACCTCCAAAGTTTTTAATGTTTTCATTTCCTCTGTGTCTCTAAATGCCACTTCTATTGGCGAAACATTCCTTTTCTGTTCACACAACGCGGCTTGCTCACCTTTTGTTTGTTTTCCCCAGCAGAGAATTGGAAGCTTTCTCTTCTTCTGTCTAATCAGTACTAGATATGGAAGAATATCCTAGCTATTGTTGTATGTGTGCTGAAAATAGTGAAAAACTAAGCAAAATGCAATCTGGTCTTTCATTACTAATGCAAAATGTACACCATACATACATCCATGCAATGCAAGCATACATTACATTATACTGTTACCTGTTCATTGATCATTGTATATTGAAAAACAAGACTGCTTGTCATTTTGCACTTCATAGCGGTGGCGTGTTTACGTGGACTTAATGAGTTCAGGAAAACGAAAAGGAAGATAATTCCCAATGTTTATAGTTTATGGTTGTTGTGGTATGTATTGCGCTTCTGAAAGAATATTTAGTTTTGTCTGATTACTGTCTGTGATACTCAATGGGGCAACATGATTCAAAATCTTGTCTTGGCCAATTTTTATTGTAATCAAGCAGGTTTTGGATGGTAAATTGCTACTAATTACGTTTTGGCAAGATCTGTAGTTTCTGCTATCATTAAATATCGGTGGTTTATTATGTACTATCATCTTATCATTTCAACTTGTTACTAATAATTCTTCCAATCTATTTTTCCCCGAATGCGTTATAAATTTAAAACTATCTAATTCGTCAACTCAAAAACTTTTCGATGTAGATATTCGTTATAAAAATATGAATCTTGTCGCTTGATATATCTTGAAAACCAAATATCTACAAAAAAAATATGACGAGCTATGTAATGTAAGAACCGAAACTGGAATCCGTACAAGGATAGAGGAAATAGGCGGGGGAGACAATCATTTTAAGCAAAGCAAACTTTTCAGTTTCCACCTTGCAGAATCAGGAAAGCGAATGAGCATAAAATATCAGTACATACAAGGTACACCTTTCATATTCAGGCGGTATTCTTTAATGAACTTTTCAAATAAGAATATAAATTACATGTCAAAGTAAGCAAAGTTTCGTTCATATTTTACAATCAGAAACAAAGTTCGCACGTACGTTACGAAGCAAAACCGACAGACACTTGTAATTGAGTTACGAATTATAAACAACCGTGGCATAGTTTCCATAGCAACACTGGTTTTCCCATGGATCCAAAACTAGGCTGATTTCATTACCGGATAATTACGCTCAAACCAAATTACGAAATGATGCTGGACGTCACACGTCCAAATTGATCTGAAACTCCTGTTCCAAACCCAATATCAAGGGATACATATACATATAAAATCTCATGTATTGACAGATTCTTTAGAATAACATGTTTTATCTAAAGACGACAACTACATTTGTATCTTAGTTTAGACAGACATTCTCATGGATTCATAGTATATATTTTTGTGGTGAACATGTAGGTGGTATTCATAGAGATAAATTCAAGCAGTTACGTCTGAATTTAGCTTTCCAATGGATCAAAGCTCGAGAGCACCCACAACCGCCTTGTCCTCTTCGCTTGCATTTACAAAAATTATGTCACCGTTTTCGTCTCGGTAATCCCGAAAGTATCTCTGCGTTAGTACTCGGAAGCCGAAATTTTTACCAATTTTTTGCGTAAACGGACTGGTAAAACAGCTTTTTACTACTTTGAACCCACGATCTTTCAAAAAAGGAANATTTTTACCAATTTTTTGCGTAAACGGACTGGTAAAACAGCTTTTTACTACTTTGAACCCACGATCTTTCAAAAAAGGAATTGCTGTCTCATACATCGCAGTGGCCAAGCCCTGGCCGCGAAACCGCCGGTCAACTGAAGCCATGAACAGATCTGCATACCGGTCTAGCTCAGGATAAAACTTAAAGATGTTACTGTCCTCGTCCAGTTGATGAAGAAATGGCCAGATTTTCTTCATTTCTGGGGAATGCATTGGCCTTTGTTCGCTGGTTTCGTGTTCACGCTTGTGGATGGCTATAATTCTTGCTCCTGCGATCTAAACATGAAAAGAAAGAAGACATTTCGGTATTTTATTTGTTTTCATATATAAAAAATCATCTTTGTGCCAATCAAACGTATGAAAATGGTATCGCAAATATGTAACTTTTTATGTCACGACTTATCTCATTTATATAATGGTTAATGACTAACCTGATTAGAACCTTTCTCGATAACTATGTGACTGAGCCCATCACCAAAATATTCTTCAACCATGGAGTCCATATCCCTTGCCTTCTCATCCGAGTACCCAGTAAGATGATTCAAGGGTTCATCACGATAAAAACTCGTTTTCATGTGAGTCAATATATCTTCAATAATTTTCCGGACCAGCGGGCTTGAAGATAAAATTCTTCCATTCCAACCACTCACTCTCGGTTCCAACTTTTGCATTTCCATGTATTTGGTTTGCGTCTTCCATCAGTGTGGCTATATTGGATTGTGTTTGTTTGAGTTACATTCAACTTTGACAAAAAAAATTAATCATAAATTTATTACGGTTTGTATTGATTTATAATTACTTCATTGTGGCTTATCAAATTGTTCAAACTACACAACTAGAACGTACGCATGTGGGTTGGCGACCTATGCATGTAACTTTCGATGGAAAAGGTTTTTAAAGATATCAGTGGTAAATTGTATTGTATAATTTTTTCAGTTTATAGGAATCTATCTCTTACATTCGTGGACAATGCTTCGACATCTTTAAACAGAGCGTAAATTATAATTCCCATCCCGATGCAATCTTTAAATCTTTCATCTTAATCTCTGCCCTTATTTCCCGTATCATGGACTTTTAAGATACAAACGATGCACAAGTCAAGGAATACTGCATTGTAATTATAACAAGACATCGATACTTTCAAACTCGTCAAAAACTCATCAGGCCT
>JAAXOA010001611.1:0-15401 GCA_036561885.1 Salina celebensis
TTTTTCTTTGCCATTTTCTTTGTTTTCATGGATTTCCGCAGATTGCGAGCAGGCTCCCGCTTGGAGCGCTCTGAACCTTTGTTGGAAGCATCATGCTCCGTGTTTTTTAGTGGGGAGTACATTAAGATTGGAAACAGTTCACATTTAGGTTCATCCACTACCGTCTTCATCTCAAAATCATTGAAGAAGGGCGTACTCAGAGTATTATTTCCAATAGCTACATATTTGATTATAGCAGGGCAGCGACTGCCAACCTTTATGTGTCGCAGATCCTCCAGAAGCTTAAAAGAAGCGAAGGAAAAGTTAAGAGGATTTCCGGTCACATCGAGAAACTGAAACCGTACGAGTTTTCCCATACTAACTGGAAGCATGACGATCTGTTTCAAATAAAAAAGAATGCTTAATCATGACCATATCCTCTCTGTAAAGTTGGTGTACCTCAAGATTACCTGATTGTGTGAAACATCTAAATATTCCAGCTTGTCCAGAAAGCCAATGTCTTCTGGAAGCTTCTGCAGACGATTGGAGTTCATGGAGAGCTTGACTAAATGCTTCAGTAGCAGCGGGAAATCGTCAGGGATTGAAGTCAGTTTATTAAACGACAAGTCCAGAGTGGGCACGTTACTGCAAAATTCTTGGATCCACTTTGTAGGTACCCACTCTAGGGAAAGAAAGCTCAAGTTTACTTCTTCGCAATTTCCTTGCGACTGGACTTGCTGGAGTAGGGCTCCATTCTCAACGTTGCCATATACCCCTCTATATACCTTCCGGTTGGTTGTACCATACCCGTTGACATCATACTATCCTCGTGTACTGATGCGATCTGTGAATGATTTAGATTTCGTCAAAGCGCGACTTTGGTTCCTTTTCTATTGAAGAGAAGAGAATGGAAACTCCGTTCTTTATAGAAATATTTTAATTTTATTCGGAAAAAAAGAGGCATGAATGTTATGAGAGGCAAATACTAAGCTGTTTCTTCGTGATCCAATAATAAAAATGCTCCCATTATGAAGAAGAAATAAAAGAGTCGTTCCATGACAGACCTGCGTAATACAAATTTCGCATCTTTTGCATAAGTGAAAAACGATGTACGTTCCCAAAATATTTTCGGGCAAAGTTCCCAGGTTTATTTTTTTTATTTTAAATTCCTGGCCCACCGTATTCAGAGTTGGTACTATGGCTATTAACAATCTAAAACCGTGATGGAAATAGTAATATTTGATACAATACAATAATCTACTGCCTTGCCTATGTGAACAAACTAGTTTTTTGTATGAAAAAAATGAATAGAGATTATTTATTATTAGTTTATGAATAAAGTTTAGTTTTCTTGTACGCGAATTTCAAAATGGATCAGAAAACGTAGGCATGTTATGTTGGTTTTATCTTGGGTTGAAAGTATCCTGTTAAACGGAAATAATATATATTCTTTATTCACGTATTTGTCATTGTTCATTGATCATTGTATTTTATCATCCATCATTCAAAATTGAACTTTCCTTTTGCCTCTTACCTGGGCAGTTCTGGTTTGAGGTAGTGCAAAGCGACTGGTTTCAAGTACGCAACACGGAATTTTACAGAAAAACATTTTATTCGCGGTCGGGATTTTTTCATGACTTGTTTATGAATTCTTTAAAATCATTCACCCTAAAGTGTTCGGACTTCGGATCCACACACTAACTTTGGAAACTGGCTTCGGGGCAATTTGACACTTTAGTTTAATTTATGCTTGTATTTTTTATGAAAACAGTAATGGAGCTATTAGGTCATTAAACATCTTCACTTGAGATTCAGATCCTAGACTCAAATATATTTTATGGTTTGTCCTTTATGTTGAAGCTGTACTGATATTGTAATATCTCTTAATGATAACCTTGATGACACACTTTCCCAGGAAAATGAATCAGTGTACGGAAGTTGCACCTCTACAGCAACTGCTGTTTACTCTTATCAATCTTCAACTATAAAACAATATTATGCTGCAAGTACGGCACCTTTTGTCCAAACTAAATTGGATTAAGGCCGAACAAACATTCAATAATTTTTCAGGTCTTATGATTATTGATCATCAAACAAAGCAAATCTCTACCAGTTGCAACTACGTCGTAAATAGTCAATGAGTGACATGTCTGCTACTCTCTTTCCCTATTTTCATACTGACTTTATGCATAGGTATTACAACTTGATCATTAATCACTTTTTAGTGGAAACCTTCACGTTTTAATTCTAAGACAAACAATGTATTGTATCAGTAACAAACAATCTTCCATGCATGTCTCCTTTGATGTCCAGCACAGCCTGCATATATACGTTTAACCTACAAGGAAAATTTATGTTTAAAATTAAATAGCCCATTAAAAGCAAAACAGTGGTGTTGCACTCATAAATACCAGTTCTTAATTAGTAAAAGTTCATGGTTAAACTTTTATCAGGACAGGTTGGTGGGCTGATCAATGAGCAAAAGCAGAAGCTTTACTCACTCGCTCTCTCCAAATGTGACACATTCCATCTCTCTGGAATAATCACAAAAACTTAAAACCATCAAAATATTGAGAAACAATTACTACCCTGATCGCGTACCTAGCTTGTCGTATCATACACAATTGTATGATTATTTTTTTGTTTTTACGTCGGTGTCGTCGTAAGCACAATTATCCGCGCAGTTTGATTGATCCTCTTCTTACCAAACCCATCATCAGTCCCCTGCCGCTGTCAGTTCAAGTATTGCTTAACTGCATTTGCAAATACCTGTCAGTTTGGTGTTATCAGAAATGCCAGGCGAGTCCAGTTTTAGGCTGAATAGTAAAGTTGTTTAATTTCATTCTCCTTTTTATTACAAGTGCAGTTCTAATCGAGAGCCACTCGACGAGATGTTTAAAAGTTCTCCTCCCAGTTCCGTTGGCGAGTCAGTCTTGTGAAAAAAATTAACGTTTGTTCACATGCCGTACTAATAAAGGGAAAATTATTAATAAAAGCTAAAAATGAACTGCATTCAAATGGCCTTTTTGTATGTTGTATGAAAAAAACATTCTCACGAAAGAAGAAGCTGCAGTGATTCGTTGCTCAAAATTTAGTTTTAATTAAAGTTGGTAGAGAATGCGATGAAGACTTCCGTAAAACATTGCCGTTAAAAAGTTGTAGACAAAAATACGCACTTCAAAATAGTGCGTAATGAACTGTCTTTTGAGGGATTAATTCGTCTACGTGTGTTCATAGGCGGGTCACATGACTGAAATTAATTTTCGCAATAGCCAAGTGGACAGTTGGTTAATTGTGAACAGTGGGTATACTATAAAAGTGAATGGTTTTAGATTTTTAAAGTATTAATTTTTATATCACATAAAATCAGTTTTTAAAACTATAAAAATGTCGGAAGAACTAGACGTTTACCCTCCAAAAGGATGTGGGTCTAGGCTGAAATGGAGGGTGGGATTGACATGGAGGCAACTTATGGGTGTCCTTTTACCTTTCATATTACTTCCAATAGTTTTTATCGAAGACAACGACGAGATTCCGGATGGCGAAGGAGGATTAAAAAAATCTACGGTAAGGGGCGACATGATACATCAATTCTATTCTAAAATATTACACTTGTTTCATTCATAACAATTTTTATTTTTGAATTTGAAGAAATTTCGTGCGGCCTACACAATTTTGATAGTTGCACTTTACTGGATGTTAGAAGTAATGCCGCTGGCGGTTACATCACTTCTTCCGCTGGTATTGTTTCCATTTCTTGGAGTGATGGACACCACAGCAGTAGCGCCGACTTACTTCAAGGAGACAAATGTCATGTTTTTTGGAGGATTAGTGTTGGCCTTGGCCGTGGAGTATTCAAATCTACACAGGCGAATTGCGCTCAAGGTTATGACGCTAGTAGGCAGTGAACCGATAAGGTAAAAAATATAAACTGTTTTGTTTATCCACATTTTCCACATACACTCGCGTATCAAACTGTATCTTTATTTTATTTTGATTTACAGGCTTTTGTTTGGAGTAATGGGTACTTCCATGTTTTTATCAATGTGGATGTCTAGTAAGTTCCGCTAATAAAAATATTAAATTCTTTGGTTGGATTGGATCTGAATCTGTCTCCGGCCAGAATTACATGCGCTTTTCATATTTTTCAATTTAAAGTTTTCTTAAAATGTTCGAATGTGTGCATGCATGCATGTTAAAGAAAATCCTATTCGAATCAGTGTTTATTGTTCTCATTTACCGAAAACAATGCAAAAATTCGATTGGTAGAACAATTGTCAATGATAATGCTAAAACCACGATATTCGGTGGCTGGCTTGCCATTCGCATATAAACAAGACCGCTGACTCGAGTGGGTCTTTTTTCTGTACAGCGCATATGAAGTCCCCCCATAATTAATTTCAAATTCCAACAAGCTAAATGTGAAAACTAAACCCAAGTTTGGATTCACATAACAAATCAACAATATGCTAAAAAAAACAGGAAATAATTTATGGACGTATTTTGATAGATACCGCATGCACAGCGATGATGCTGCCTATTTTGATAGCTGTGTTGGACCAGCTTTCAGGGGTAAGTTGAGGAAAACATTTTATCAGTGTTCCCAAATAGACGGCTTAATTAAAACTAACAGATTGTTTCTTGATCTGGTTTAGTCAGGCCAGCCAGTTGACGAGAAGGACGACGCCCCAACAACCCCAACTCCTTTGCGTCATGAAAGCATGACCAAGAGATTTTCGATATCGCATCCTCCTACAGATAACGATGCCCTTCATTCGGTTGTTTCTGTAACCGATTCTGACTCTAATCTTATGGTACGGAGGACATCTTCCACGGAGAGACTAATCAAAGAACAGACTCGATGGGAGAATATCAAAAAGATGTACATGTTTGGAGTAGCGTACGCTTGCAATCTTGGTGGGACCGCAACAATCACTGGAACGGGGCCTAACTTAGTATTCCAAGCTCAAATAAAAAATATTGATGTCAGCCAAGGGAACAAATACTTAGATATGACCTTCGCTAATTGGATGGGCTTGAACGTGCCTGCTGCAATTCTGAATGTATTACTTACCTTCTTCTACCTGGTCATCAGCTTTTACGGCTTACCAAACTGGCGTGAGTGGCCATTGATTAATAAGATGGTAAAAGGTGTCAAAAAGACAGACGAGCAATTGGAAGAAGAAGCTGATGACAAAAAGAAAATCAAGAAAGCTGAAGGCTTGCTTCAAACTGAATATGAAGCGCTGGGCCCTATGAAGTTCCACGAATGGGGTGTTCTCATCATATTCTCGTTGGTCATTCTCGGTTGGATCTTCCGTGATCCCAAATTCATGAAAGGTTGGAACGACCTATTCCCGAACGCTGATATCGAAAACTCAACCCCTGCTATTTTCGGTATTGTGCTGATGTTTTTGGTACCAAAGGACTTGACATTCTTCACAGGCAGTATGTCGCTTATCTAATCTGGACTTATGATTTCCCATAGAATAATCGGTAGTATAGCTACTACTGGTGTATATAATACACATTTTTATTCTATGATTTCCGTCTAATATTGAAATTTTGATTAAATTCTTCCTTTGCATTGTTAGCACCAAAGAAAGGTCAACCATATGAGGCACTTTTAGACTGGCAGTTCGTCCAACACCACCTCTCTTGGGGAGTTGTACTTTTACTCGGCGGTGGATTTGCGTTATCAGAAGGTGCTGAGAAATCCGGGCTCTCTGAATGGATTGGTGGGCAACTTACAGGATTAGAGGATCTTCCCAAGCCTGTGATACTCCTCATTGTCATGATTCTGACTGCCACTCTTACTGAAGTATGCAGTAATGTTGCCACAGCTAATGTTCTACTTCCGATCCTGCTTCAACTTTCCAAGACGATCAACATTCATCCCTTATACCTCAGTGTTCCAGCCACCATTTCTTGTTCCTTTGCATTCATGCTTCCAGTAGCCACGCCACCCAATGCACTTGTGTTTGCTGCTGGAAACGTAAGATAGAGAATTCATTGGTATTGATACTGTTTACCAAGTTGGTGCAGTCTATACAAAATCTGTTTTTTGTTTTCTCTTTAGCTCCGAATCATGGACATGGTGAAAACCGGCTTGTTTTTGAACGTTGGGTGCATCTTGGTCTATTTTCTAGTCCAAATCTCATTGGGCGAGTTAATGTTCAACTATTCCAGCTATGTCTACGCGTGATGACCTTGCCATAAATACATTTAGTATTATTTTTTAACGTTTCTGATTGTTAATTGTCGCATGATTGTTGAAATGAAACAGTATTTTGTTGATGTGTATTTATTAGTAGAGAAATTGTAGTTAGAATAAAATAGAATGTTGACCCTGCTCCGAGTAAAACTAAAACTTTTTATTACAAAACGCGATTTTAAACGATCAGAGATCATGTTCCCTGTTTTTTACATGTTTCAAACACTGAGTGGCAGCTTTACCACGGTACGCAAGCAGCGCTGGAATGTTTTCTATGTGATAGCTTTCAAACATCCTACCAGCGAAAATCAAATCAACTAATCAAACTAAAGTTTATATTTTTAGAAAGTATTTTATTGGTTTAAGATTGACATTGAAATTCCACCTTTATACAATATCCCAAACGCTGTTGTTATCAATAGCTGTAGCGTTATCAATGAGCGTACCATCAGGTTGCAGTTTCACAGCTTTACCACTTGAGGCGTGGATAACAATGAAACCACCTTGATAACTCACCAATCTGTAATATTCCCATGCCTGGGCTACACCGGAAGCAGCTTTCAAAGTTGACGTGCCGGCGTTGTTTGCAGTGACGAACATATTGTTGACGGCACTCTTGATTGTGTAGGTTGGTGCATTATCCGGTGAACTTGCTACACGCTCAAACTCGAATGAAGCCGCATCCCCAGCGTTGTTTGCCGTACATTTAAGTTCTGGGTCTCCCGAAGTGTGTACTACATGAAGATTGTTCTGCTTGCTTCGAAGCTTTCCCGTGGCTGGTGGGGGTTGTGGAGGAGTATTGTCTGTTGCGATAAGTTTAAAGCGGGATGCTGCGATTCCATTTGTGGAGTTCGCATTATTAATGAGTGACCCAGTGCCGACTTGGACAGAAACATATGCACGGTTGACCATGGCGGTTAAAGTGTATTCAGCATCGACTGGGGCCCAGCGGAATGTCTATCAAGTAAAATAGAATGTATACTTCCCATGATTCAAAGAATACATTCAAGATTTTCCCTGCCTTACCTCATAGGATTGGGCTGTATCACGGGAGGCTGATAGTGGCGCATCACCTCCTGGAGAGGCTGTAACAAATTTACCTGGAAAACCATATTACATTGTAGTCATTCTCTTGTCGTGTGCCATAAAATGTATTTACATGTAAGTCATAGTCGGTGGTAATACCAGATCCTGTCGACTTGATGGTTCCGCCACCTGGGGTAAATCCAAGTTGGAATTTTTCTGCAAGTACATCAGCGCTTGTAGTGGCAGCCAATTGACCGTTTGTTTCAGTAGTCAAGTATTGTCCAGTGGCTACATCTTGAATTACGTAGAGTCCCTCTGAGAATTCACAATATCAAAGCATGAAATATAATACAACCAATGGAACGATTACTTTTCAACCCAAATTCTACACCTTACCTGGAGTTTGTAATGAAGCACTACAAATGTCTCTTCCTCCGACAGGGTCTTGTGTGCTGACGAAATAAATCTGGTTGGAGGCGGAGTTTCCACTTCCCCAGCTGAATAAATTAGATGAATATTGATAAGCCTCGGATGGGTTCACCTTAGCGAATGCAGCATATATAACGCTTTTGAAGTCATCACCGAGCGTGACATCGTTCAGTTCTTCTTGACAATAAGGCAAAACAGCCTCCATCCATTCTTTGTCGTAGGTGTAATGGCCAATTGGAGTCAACGGAAGAATTTGAATAGCTGCGATCTGCGTAGTATCATCAAATTAAGATTGTGAATTTGGAGGAGACATCAAATACTTGTGGGGTTTGTTACCTGAATCCTTTGACCGCCCCAGAAGAGCCATGCTCCAGCCTGAGTGTCCATCACATTTCTACAGCAATGATATATTTGTTACAAGTTACAACATAAGTGGACAAAAAAATAGTAACTTGCAATCACTCGTAGGCGGAGGAGTTGCTTACCCAACGGTTGTCAAATCCCGGAAAGCTTGTTCTGGGTATGCAGTATCAGGATTGGTGTTTTTAGGATGAAGTTGCCAGTATTCTTGAGCACCGGCAATTTCCATTGCCAAAATCAATCTCGCATAATCGATCAAAGGTTGATTGTTGATGGCATGTGCGAAAAGGAGTAGACCATAATAGCCGTTGATTGCTTCACCACTTGACTCTTGATCGCGGGGACCGGCTCCATTAGCGATTCCAGATGCCCAACTGTGCCCTGTGAATTTGAACATGATGATTAACATGCGATAAATGTCATATGTGAATCCTTATGTATTTTAACTTTGTAACAAACCTGCGAAAAAGTCAAAATGTCGGGTAACCGCATAGTGGGGATCTGCTGGAGAGGGATTTCCAGTATTTCTGGCCACACTACGAATTTAAATCAAAATAGTGAAAAATATTCATAGAACGATACAGCATAAAAATCCGATTGGTACATATGTATAGAATAACTAACACTTACTGCATAAAGAAGTCCATATGCTGGTCTAACCATGCTTTGTCTACAAGCCCAAATTAACAACGTTTAAATTACCACTAGCATTAAATAACGATATATATAAAGGTGTTTTTATGCGTACCATATTTTCCAATGACAGCTGCTCCATGTAACAGGTAACCGTAATGGAAATGATGATCATTGTAATAAGCATTTCCAAAGTCGACCCAAGTATTGTTCCACCCATCTTTGTTGATGAAACCTCCCCAGCCAGTTTCGAAAGCCGCGCTTGGAGTTCTGTTTCCATCAAACCAGTATTCCACACTCTTTTTCAAAATATCCAAAACCTTTGCGATGACTTCTTGAGTTCCTTCTCCGCCCAAATGCTCGGCAATAAGAGCCAAGCGAGAGACTTTAGCCCAGGTACCTCCCCAGAAATAAAAGTCACCAGGGACCATGACTTCTAAGGATTCAGCTTCCGCTTTCAAAGTTTTTCTCAACCTGGAAAATTCCATAAAGTTATTTAATAACCTTTTATGTTTTGTTTTACGAGTTAGTGGATAATTTGTATGTAACTGTGAACGTACTCATCTTGGCATGATGCGTGTGGGGCATTGAGAGAAAACCAGTTAATCTGTGGTAGCTGATGCTGCATTACCCATGAATTTCCCTTTACTCCCTTCATTTGACCTTTCAAAGTGAGGTACTGGATATTCACGAAGTTGGCGTTTTGCAAAGCTCTACGATGATGGGGCCATGATAAGGTAAGCAAATCGGCAGCGTTTCCAGCGCTTACAAGCCATGTCCACGTTTGCGTGCTCACATCCCCATTTACTTGATAGCTCATATCAACTCCGCTTGGAATCACAGATGAATGTGTATCTAAAACAGATTCTTGGGAGTCTTCCCTCAGCTTTGCGAATCTAATGGTTCCTGAGAACCCAGCTTGACCTACTAATTTGGTAGTTCCATCTTGTCGCAATTGCAAATCTCCTGCAGTTACGTAGATAATGTAAGTTCCTCCGTTATGCGTAACTTTGGCCTTCTTTCCTTCAGTGACCCATGAAAAGGCTTGAATGTCTCCTTGATTTGACGTGATTACAACCTCGGCATTGACAAATGTGAAGGTCATGTATGGACTTCCAGGAACCAAACAGGTGTCCATTGTTGTAGCACTTCCGTCATTAAAATACTTCAAACAGACAGCTTGGGTGTCCCAGCTGGTCGCCTTCCGGTTTTGGAGGTTGGCCGGAAGCCCAGTAAAACCCACAGTCCAGTCACGTTGTGTGTCAACATGGATCTGTTGGAGCGATTTATTTTATGAATTTTTAAACCAATTCATATTGGTCATATTAATGAACGGATGGATAAAATATTAAATTACCGAAGTCCCATCGAATCTACGGGTGTCTGACATTCCAAAAACTAATCCTGTCATAGTAGTAGCTGACTGGAATGGGAAAGGGCCAGCCGTTACTGAATCTTGATTGCCAACAGTAAAGCCAGACCACCAAGCATCAGTTGGAAATGGCGGGGTGAAGTCCTGGAAAAAGGGTCCTGGAGGAGCATCATTGGCAATTCTACCACCGGGCAGATTTGGTTCTGCAGTTCCTAAGGGTACATTACTCGGTCCAGAACCGGGTCTATGTCCTTGTGCTAATCGTTTCTGGGTTGAAGGTGAACCCAATGCCAGGGTGGAAACGACCACCAAAATAAAACACTTCTTAAGAGTGTTCATGTTTGCGTGTAAGAGGTCGTGACAAATTAAATGAAAACGACAGCAAATTCGCTGGTTTTTGTGTCACGCAAAAATTGTTATGATGATGCCGATGCAGGAGATGGCCATGAGTGATTGACGTACGTCAACCTGCTCAATGATTGATGAAGCTCATTGCGATTTTTATTTTTGAATATCAATTCCATTTTTCGCTTGTATTTTTAAACCACACGTGTGTACCAAAGTCGGATTATGCAAGTGAGAAACGGGAACAGGCAAACATGCGCGTGTGGATAAAGAGATTTAGACAATCATACTGGAATTCTGAATATCTGTCTAGTTCGATTGATCTGGTGATTAATGATGATTTATTTACATCTGGGCAAATGATGACAAGTAGGGCAGCGTTTAGCTGGTAAAATCGTAGTGCATATTCACGGTTTGTTCAAGAAAATGGCAAATGATTCATATCGAATTGGTTTAAATTCTGTCTATCGATTTAATCAACTTGGCGCGTGCGTGTTATTTGTACTTCTTGTAATTTAAGATTGCCGGAAACTTCCAGATAGGACACAATTTCTAACGAATCGGTTATAGGGCAACTCTTAAAATCCAGAAAATGTTACACGTATAATCTTTTTTAAGTATGCACAATTTACCGGTTCCCATTCATAGTATTCACACACATATTTGCTAATTTTTTTCTCTGACCATGTTTGTCACAATGTCTACAAAATTAGGGATGCAGGAAACAGCAATTTGCCAAGTAGAATCACCGACTAACGCTGGTGGTAGATTCTACGTATTCATTCGAAGATAAGCCCGATTCTTATAAAATATTTGGAAGGTACGAGTAAAGTTAAGTTCGAAGTTTATGTGCTTAAAAAAGAAAGTACGTAAATGTGTTAAATCATAAGCTATGACCGTAACAGAATATGAAATGCGAGTATGAATAGGTAAGAATGTGAGTATGAGTATCTGAAATTTTAGGATAAAACTTAGATTTATTTTATTCCTTTCGAAAGATTAAAAGACTGTGGCAGCCATGTATTTAATACTATTAATCAACGATATCACAGCGCTTAAACATATTGACTAAGGGCCAACAAAGCAAAATGTCCTCCAACAACCTACAAAGAATAAAAATGTAAAATTAGCAAAATATTTATATAATTTTTCATATAAAATGTAAGTATGGAGCAAAAGCTTACGGGTCTGGCTTGGAATCCAACCATCCTTCCGGTGGCGGTAACATACCAATCACCGAATGGAACGCGACTGGGAGTCTCCCTCAAGTACCTGGCAACGTGTTCAACAATGTTAGCTCTGAGAGTAGGATTGGCATGTCCAAAGGCAGCAGCAGTCCACAACTCCCAATCTATAAGATAAGTATAACAAGATGTTAAAAAAAATACATGAGATGCGGAAAATAGCGTTTCCGATAGGCTTACCAGACTTGGTGTAGTCGTGAGTGAAGACAAAAGGGATTCCGTAAGCTTCTTCCTTAGTCAAGTAGAAAGCGGCTTCCTTCTGGTAAATGTCTTCGGGGACAGTGCTCAAGTTGAGAAGCTTGTCATGGAAAGCGTTGTACTTGAATTGGTAACCCTCGGTGATGTTGTATTCCATCTTCAAATGGGTTCCGCTGTGGTGGGTGCTCTCTTGAATCCAGATTGGGACGAATTGGCTGACGGCATTGTCGTAGAAGGTGGTGGCGTTGTTTTCTCCAATAAGCTCAGCCAAACGAGCGAAAGCCTTCAGTCCCAAGATTCCTTTCAAGGCAAGACCAGAGTTCAATTGGGTAGGCCCAATGAAGTCATCAGTTGTAAGTTGATCAACTGGGTAGAGACAGTTGAAGTACAAATAGTCAGCCCATTGGGAGATGACTTTGAAATGTTTCTGAACGTATTCCCTGGAGACGGCAACATCAGCCTTGGGGTGGAGAGCGATGTCGGCAACCATGAGGATCATGTTGGCAGATTCTTCAACAGGCATATCTTCTTCTTCTCCATCATCGTGACCAGTAGCGTTGGGGTAGTGGAAACCAATGTCATGCATGGAGAAGGGTTTGGGCCAGTTTCCAGATTCCATTTGAACGAACAAGGGCTCGAGCAGGTACTGGAGATTGGTAACATTCATAAAGTACCACATGGGGATAGCAGGGTACATAACATCAACAGTCTGCATGTTTCCATTGCTAGAAATTTCCTTCTGGTAAAGGAGTGGGTGGGTCTTATTTCCAGAGAATTCGGTACCGGCAACTGCTTGACGAAGGGAGAGGGCGATAATGTCAGCATAGCTAGATTGAAAAAGATAGTGTTATTAAATCGGCTTGAGACTTGTCCGCGCTCGCTTCATGAGTTTCATATGGCAAAACTTACTCTTGTCCTCCGACGGCAAAAGCTTGGTTGAGGAGCTTGTCATCAAGGGCGTCTCCAGCAACCCTGGCGTTGGCAGCATCGTTGAAGAAGAATCGGATCATATCATCGACACTGTTGAAGTAGTCAGCCCACAAAGCCTTTTGGGCAACTCCTCTTAAGTTAATGTTTTCTTCTCGGACCTGTCCAATGGTGAACTGAACTTCTTTAGCTTCGGCATTCACTTGACCAAGATCGTGCGCGAAAGCAACAACAGGCCAGTCGCACCTTTAAAGATGTAAGGAAGGTTTAAAATACAATCATTAAATAATAAAATGTTTCACAACTCTAATACAACTTACTTAATACATCTGAAATTGGGGTCAATGGTGTTATCCAATTTTCCTGTGTCGACGAATTGACGACGAGCAGTAACGTCTGGAGAAGCGATGTGGGTGGCTCCATTAGTGGTGGTAAGGACTGCTTGTCCCCATTGAGCGTAATCCCAGAACTCTGAGAACTTGAGAGGATTGAGTAATTCAACATTCCAAGTCTTGAGTGTGTTGGCAGTGCTCAAAGACCATTTAGCAGTTTGGTTTTCATCAGAGCTAGCGAATTCGCCAGAAATGTCCATGTAAACTTCAACCTTGTGAGCGGCTCCATCAGTAGCCTTGGCAGAAACGAACACGTAAGACAGAGGAATGGACTGGAGGAAGGTATCATTAGGCTCAACAGGGGACAAGAAAGTGACGGTAAGTTCAACGGGTCCAGCAGCAATCACAAAAATGGTCTGAGTTGGGGTGATGTAAGACTTCTTTTGGATTGCAACTTGGATAAGACCAACGAGACCTGTTGGTTTGCCCATAAACACGTATGATTGACCATCAACTCGGACCATACCGGTCCAGCCTTTGCCGGTGGTTGTCCAGAAGCATGGCCAGTTTCCGGGAAGTACATTCTCATTCAGCCAAAAGTTGCTGTATGGAGCACGCACGGCCAATCTATGGAATAACCGTTACAAATTGTTAATGATGGTAATGGACTCTAGAACTGCTTTGGCACAAACAGAAAGGAAAAGACTTACGGGTATGCTGGTGGCCGGATGGTACTCGCGTACTGATGGACTCCGTTGCAGTTAACTGCACAGAGCGCAATCAGCGCTGTGGCGAAAAGAAACTTCATTATTGCTTTGAGCGTATTCACCCAACTATTTAAGGTACTGGTAGACCGAAGACAGCTCGCATTTTGAATTCTGTCTCTTATTTATACCTGCGGCGAGATTCATGGAATCTTTGTTATACGTAAGTATTCCAAACTCACTCGTTCACGAGCCACTTCTAGGGTTCAAACATGGTGTCGGATTTTGCATTGGACAGTTGACAGGATAATCTTGATCCAAACCTAAGGTAACGTTAACCCCTTTCCTGAAAAACATGTCAGACACGGCAAAAACTGTCACAAACAAGTTAAGTACATGTTAACCGAGTAAACAATTGAGATTTAATTTTCATCAATCAAACTTGTCAGGTTATGTGTGATAAGGAGTCGATTGTTTTGTGGAGCGATGTAGTATCCTGAGCGGATAGCCAAAATGAGGCAAATCGGACAAAAAAATGTTTTAAGAACTGAATTGTGAGCGAACAATTTTGTTACATAAAAAGCATCCATGATTGTTCCGATGACACAACTCGTGACTACTCCAATTAGTCAGTTTTTGATCTCCGATGATTGGTGAAAAATAAAGCGTGAAGTACTGAAGTTGTATAAGAATTCTAACAAATCATATTTATTCGACATGATTTTAATTAATATTCACAGAAAAGCCACACGGATGAGTAGTTTTAAAACAACATATTCCTAAAGCAGAATATATTACCAAACAATATCCACAAAACGAGTAATATTTTTATATAGTTAATGGAATCTATATATAAACTGAACCCTCTGAAGAAGCAAAAGTTTTTTTCCCAATTTGCACATGTTTATACTTGCTTGCTTCTGAAAGCAAATAGTCACAGCGTTAGGTATTGGTTAGTTTCAAACCAAGAAATCGGCAAATGACATAATATTGCCGGTACTCCTACAATTAACATCGTGATTGATCATGTGTTTTAAGAAACTAACTTTTTGCATATCTCGGGTCAAAATCGTGAAATTCTAAGGACTAAACTCATTTGAAACCAGGATCATGATTTGACTAACACTAATACTACAACAACAAAACGACTAAGAATAAGACGAAAGAATTCGCAAATCATCAATGCGAAGCTCAGACATTCAAGTTATTTGCAGCAAAAATGGCCAAGAGCTTGCCTTGCATCACAAAGTTTAAAAAATTAAGTTTAACAAATTCATATATTCAGACAAATTCCGTTGGGCAAGGTTATGCAATAACCGTTGTTCCTTGGAGAAAACTACACCTGGTAAAATAGATTTAAAGTTCATTCGGAGCGAATTTATTGAGTGTGAGAAGCGAGAATATTTGCAATTGGAGCAAAACTCTTAAGACATTTACATTGTAAAATCTAACTTACTATCAATGCGTTATTAGTTCTTTATTACCTACGTACTATAATTTTCTCGTGTTTGCAGAGTTGAAGGAACGATGTTACATTATACGAATTTGCTGTTGTATCAGGATATTACCGCATTAAATTAAGGTAAAAAAATTCATTTAGGCTAAGCCAGCTTGAAGGGCCGCAAGAAGTTCGGGATT
>JAAXOA010001612.1:0-15389 GCA_036561885.1 Salina celebensis
TTGCACGCCTTTGTCTACTCTCGCAGAATAGTATTTTTAGCTTGACTCACTTCTTCTTCACTTTCTCAGAAAGGAATCCGTCCCCCTTCATCTCTCTCTCTCGGTTTTGGTAAGGCTACTTCTAGTCTTAAGGTGTACTGCGTCGGGATTGGAAGAGTGTGATATGAATGCGAACTATCACATCATTAGTATCATCTATCATATTTGTGGGGAGGAGAACAGTATCAGTATAATGATGACGAGACTATCTTCCTATTTATTAATTTTAAGGTCTGAGCTCTCCTCGCATCTCCGAATCATGTATTAAGATGCCCCCTTGCATGACATACTTTCCCCTGCAATTACTGTATAACAATGTGCATTTTCATGGATACCATGATTGCCTACCTTTTCATGTCTTTTCAACAAAGTCCAATTTATTTTCCAGATCATAAAACCATGAAATTGAATTCATTTTAAGCAGGCAAGTTTAATCAACCTTGCAAGATGCTCGACTATCCATCTTTGTATGAAAAAAAAAAGTATTATATTCAGTTATCTTCCACTTTTCCCACTATCTACTTGTAATGCACTTGAATCCATGTTACATTTTGTATTACCCTAGGCAACAATAAGTGCGCAGTCATATCATCCACCACCTATTACAGGGTAAAGGGGATATCTGTAATCTTATAATTTCATTTTGCTTCAATCTCTCTTCCCTTGTCCCCAGTCATCGAACAGTCAGGTCGTGCAAGAGAGGATTGAGGCTCTCAGGAATGATGTGATTGTAGTAGCATGAGTAAGATTGCATAGTATATCCGCTCCTAGCCAGGTAGACTTTATTCAAATTTTAATGAAACGTCATGGCCCATGGGTCAATTTACTATTCTTCCTTTCCACAATGGAGACTCGCTGGCTGCATGCTACGTTAAGCGAGGAAAAATCTGCGTAGTGAAAACATCCATATTTTCCACTTCACTGCGAGGGATTACATAGGATTTTTATGGGGAGTACTATGTATACGCACAACCAGTTGAGAAAATGCTATTAGGAAATATCAGAATTGTATTAACTAAGGTTAGAAAATAAAACGTCTGAGGATAGCCTAACTTATTTAGCAAGTCGTTCAGAAGAGTAATTCAATAAGATTTACGAACATCGCCACACCGAACCGATTCAATTCTTGGGTCAACTGCGTTCAACTTATGTGTCTTTTTAGTCGAATCAAAAAACTGTAGCTCAGAGCATCATATTGTATAGAAGAAAATTAAGTTGTATCTGGGGACTGTGTCAATAAAATAAGAAATTACCAAAAAATACTTTGGATATTTTTACTTCATTAATTACGAACAAAGTTAGCTAATGTTACTTGTACTTGCTTATTGTTTAAACATTTAACCTAACTTCGAACAGTGTAACTAGGCGAAAGTAAAAACAAATATAAACTAGACCTCGAGTTAACGTACAATGTGCTGTTGAACTTTCCTTAAGTATAATCTGACTATCATTGAACAATCCTTGAAAATGAATTTTACGTGAGTTTAACTGTAATTTTAATATTCATACTGAAATAAACGATTTTTTAAGACAATCAAAACCAAAATTACTTTCGTCCTTGTTATTTTTGCACCATTTCACATTCATGAGAGAAAGTGTTACCGCTACCGTGACAGGTAAGCTTATCGAACATTGTTACCTTTTATTATAAATTCTCATTTCCGTGCAAAAAACAGTCATGCTCTTTTCATCGGCTGGTTATATTTTAATGTGTGCAAAACAAATTCCAATTATGGCGTCCTTAAGCTTTTCCGCATAATTGGGCTGTTTGCCAATTTCAAATTTTCTAGTAGCGTGACATTTTTTCATACCACGAAAATGCGCCACTAGAAGCTGGATTCGTAAAGTGTTTCAGAAATTGGGTAAAAAACTAAAAGATGGAAAGTTTTGCTGCCACCATCACCGCCGAAAAAGACACTTTTGGGACAATGGGAACAAGCGTTCATATAACATTTCCTGTCATACATTTTCTCCGTGTTGTAAGTAGTGTAGAGTGTAGACCACCTATATTCAGTGTCTTTTCCACATTTGCATTTTATTGTCTTTCCTGGGGAAAGTAAAAGTGCGTGAAGGTAAACAGGGGAGAGGTGAGTTTTAAAGCATGGCTGCAAGTAGAGGAAATGCCACCAATGGAAAAAGCCTTTTCATTTTATAATCAATGGAAATTACAGTTGAAGTGTAGTAATGACAATGATAATATGTGGTAGCACAAGAGCTTATGGCCCTCAGCCTTAGCATTTTATGGAGAGGGAACAAAAAAACAGGTTATTATAGAACGAGCATGAAGGGCTTTAAGGAGGATAAAAAGGGATGGAACAGTTTGTTTTCCCTGGAACAGAGTCAAACTGGATACATGTCGATGGCGTAAAAATATATTCTACCAGCTAAATAAAACACACAAACTATAAAAAAAACTTGTAGAACACCTGGTGCAACTTGTATCGTTTTATAACTTTTTTCCACCTTCCCTTCACATTTTCCCGTTTTCTGTTTGCATTTCTGTGGACATCCAGTTGGTGGTGAAATGCTTCAAAAAATGAAACAAAATAGGTTCCTAAAGATTGTGAAAAGGAAGGAAGGACGAGCAAAAGGGAATTCTCGTTGTGCCCAAACAATTGTGGTTGATTTTCTTTTTTTGTGATAGAAGAAATGCTTATGAAAAAAATGCTACAAAACAGCGAAGGGTTTGCGAGACTAAAGAAAAATGTCTATTGAATCAAGCTTTCCAAAGAATGTGGACCCACGTCGCAAACCATGTGCCCAGATGAGACGATATGATCAAACCGAGTATTATCTACTTTTTGTCTGTATACCAAGTGAGAAAGGATTTCGAAATACAAACTTTTGGACAGATGAACAACTGCGACTGTTGACCTTGATTGAACTTTCCCAGCCCAATGTGATATGCTTCTAAACAAACAAGTACGAAACGGGGTTCCCAAGTTTATCCTGTCCAAACTTGAAACTACACAATTTTCATTTTGTTTTCCGAAGTTGTTTGTGATAGGGATTACACAGTAGTATTTTTTACTTTTATGACAGTTAACTAACAATGTATCTGTTCCAAGGTGATTTAAAAGACAGCCAGTTTCCAAAACTAAATTCTAGCATTTTGCCATAATATTTCAACGAGAAAAACTTTTATATTGTATACAAAACTTCATAAGTTTCATGCTTAAAAAAGAAATTAGTATGACACAATATGTCTTCGCTGAAATGGAAGAGAAATATGGCTTTTCTCCAGATATCTGATTACATAATCAGAACTTATCGCTTAGGTAATTGTGCAACAAAATCGTTACGCAGAAGCTGGACATATTATAGTAAATTATACTTCGCACACTACATATTTGTCGCGTCCATAAAATATAATAATATTGTCTATATACCTACATACATAGTTAAAAAATCCATGCTTATTTCCCCGGTCTGTCTCTATTATTCTTTTGACCTTGAGTGACGAGCGAAAACTTTAAGTTCGTAGGTCTCTCATTCCCATTTAGAGGGACAAAAACATGCATCTCTTCACACTCTCGCATTTATCTCGTTTAGTCACTTAGAACCCTCGTTTACTGATGCGTGATGCGTTGCTCTCATTCGTTGAAACAAACACATCATGGGCTCCACACTGTTTGTACGATCATGCAACTTCAAAACTATATGAAATTGTGACATTCCTTTTGAATGCTCAATCACATCTCACACTTTAAACATTTAAAAAATAATCATTTTAAAAAACCAAAATTATCTTTGAAGCCATAATACGTTTCTGTGATATCTTAAAATTCCTTGTATCATACGCAACCATGATCTTTTAGATTTCAACTGTGTCGCCTCTGTTTTTGAGTTAAGCACACAAAGTTACTGATAAACATGCCGGCATGAAGGATTTAAAGAAAAAATGATTTGAGCTAAAGGAAACATGAAAAAATGCTCTCAGGGTCAACAAGTGTATCGTCATCCACACAGGCTTCCGAGTTGTATTGCTACAGAGTTGCACTAGAAGCTGCTATATACACAAAAAAGCTGCTTACACATGTTTACATGCTGCAACAACTTATGTTTTTGGTGGGCTTCATTTTTATCTGCTGCGTTGCAAACTTGCAAGATTCTTGTTGTGAAGATTGTTATATAATTAAACATTTTTAATCTGGGAATTTAATGTAAAACAACTTGTGTTTTTGGTGGGCTTCATTTTTATCTGCTGCGTTGCAAACTTGCAAGATTCTTGTTGTGAAGATTGTTATATAATTAAACATTTTTAATCTGGGAATTTAATGTACATTTAAACCTTCCGTGGTACAATCTAGAAGGGCAGGACAAGGATCACCAGTTTAACTTCCGTCCTATTCAAGTTTACATACAGTTCGGTTCATAGTTTAACTTTAGTTTGTTAGAGATGCCGATAAGCATTAGTCATCTGTGACGTGGCGTCTAATATTCAGTGACGAAAAAAAACACAGGGAATGTTGCGAGTTTTGTTTGAACAAAGGGCGGATACATAAAGCATGAAGTATTTTGAGGAAATTCCAAAGGAATTGTGTGGAATCGATTAATTAATCAAAGTTGAGAACGCCTCTTGATTCAATCGGAGTCATGACGAATTACACGTCTGCTGTGGATAAGGAATCGACAACGGATTCTAATGGGAACCGCAGTCCAAATGGGATATTGTCGTAAGTGAAACGAAGCTAAAATCTAGTGATTTTATCAAAATATTTTACAGTGGAATAAAGGTTCTAGTGCTCATGTACTCTATAGGTATGTATATGGTACATGCAAAAAAATATAGCTCGGAGACAGGGTTTTTATGTGTAATGTGATAAAATTGAACAAAACGTTGTATTGTTGTTGTTTACGGGAGGTTTCCACACACTTGACTTTCCAAATTGGAAGAGACGAATTAAAACTGAAATTCTCGAAGAATAGGTTGTCTGCATGAACAGCGTAATTGATCAAGTGTGCACTCCAACTACACACGTTCATACATGTTGTAAATTTGTTACTCACTTTTTATATCAATGAGTATTTTGTTTGTTTATATTTTTCTACCAATGCGCGTGAAATGTTCAAACCTCCATAAAAAATCTATGTTTACCTTGTTGTTATCAATCCCTGTGGAAAGTAAATGCAATCCTCTAATTGCTGTCCAGATTTGACAGGTGAACCAACTAAATCCGACAGATAGAAGGAATCATTGAACCGGTAACACGAGATAAGTCTCTGGAGCTTTGGAAAACTCCATTTTGAGTAAACCTACAACAATCATAGGCTTAGGCCAGACCAAACCAAAAAAAATCTATTAAAGCATACTATATTCGACGGTAGGCAAATAGACTAAAGAATTGTTGCAGAATAATGGTAATGATGCATTGTTGCAAGGGGAAAGCCAACGTGAGAAAAAACTAGAAAAAAAATGTTTTTCCAAATGCACTGTCTATATCGCTTATATTTTCTAGGATAGGAAATGAAACGTCAAGAAGTAACTTCGTGACTTTACTTAGCGTGTTGGAAACCACTTTTTAAACCTCCAAGGGATGATCCATAAAGTACGTCCTGTTGATTGAAAGGTGGGTTGTTTGTGAACGTCTTGTGATAAATGAGAGTGTGGGAGTAAGTCTTCATCAGATGAATTGTTGAGCCCTGGTAAAACGAGATGACCGAATGCTACAGGCCTATCATTTATCATACCGTTCACAAGCAACCGAACTTTCAATCAACAGGACGTACTTTATGGACGACTCCCAAGTTATGGTAGAATCTATAGTCTGTGGATTTTTTTAGCAGAAGAAACTGATGATACGATGGAACAAAAATACGGGATTGGAAATGTTTATCAATGAATGTCAAGTATAGCCCTTTAATCAATAACTTTTATGTTTATTTTTTCTTGTTTTCATTTATTCAGAAGTTTGCAAAAGAGCAGAAAACTGTTTGGTGTAGAGTTCGCACCTCTTGACATTCCGTGGGAACGGCGAATGCAAACGCTCGCTGTCACCTCATGGATTGCTACATTTTTCCTCATGGGTCCAGTTAGCCTTGTCTTTCTTGTTTATCTCTTGCTGTATACACGTTTCTGGTATATATCCATTTTATACCTGACTTGGTTCTTGTACGACATGGAAACCTGCAACAAAGGGGGACGAACGTAAGTTCATCTAAACTTTAACACTTTATGACATATCACTACAAGCTATCAAACTGTGAGCGTGACCTTTCTTGCAAACAAAAACAACCGTAGGTTTTCTCATTTTATCACTTTCCTTCCAACTTTCTTTTATTATAGGGGGCAAGGTTAATTTTAAAACGCTTACAGTTTCATGTAAACATCATGATCTGTGTAATAAAGTATTGTCTATGTGGGAAGTATGATGGATCTTTTGCTCATCTTGGAGCAACTTTCTTTTTTTGGCACTCGTGTCAATGTCAATCCCTCGTAGAAAACTTTGAACATTCTTTTGTGTTTTTTTTTTTGTATTCGTAGACTTGACGGTGTAATTTAAGAGAAAGGTTTTTTGTGTAACTCCTCGCGCAATTGTGCAAATAAGCAGAAAAAAAGGCACAACCACTTTCTCCCTTCATTTGCGTCTTTTCCAGAGAGAAAATAAGAAGCTTTTACATGAGTCTTCGTTTTAACCTTTATTAAAATTTACAACTCTCTTTGTGAAAAATGTTAGCCTTGTATGGAGAAGCTTGCAGACGTTCTTGCTAATGAACTGAATAATGTGGAGTTTCAAGAAAAAGAAGCTGCTTTCTCATAAACTATTCATCAACTTGGGCTCCTGTTGTTGACTTCCTCCACCTGCTTCCTGTTTAACAGCCCACCTAACAGTAGATAAAAATAGACAGACAGAAGGCTAGCTATTTTTCTGAAGCGTTTCTTTTTCCGAAACTTCTTACAGGAATAACCCCGACTTTTAAACAGAACCGCTTCTTACACGTGTAAAAGGAATGAATGAAACTGGCTATTTAAAAAAAAAAACTTTTCCTGCAGTTGGCAGTGGGTCCGTAAATGGCGCCTTTGGCAGCGGTACTGTGCGTACTTCCCAATTCGATTGGTGAAAACGGACGAGCTAGATCCCAAGCGGAACTACCTGTTTGGCTGTCATCCTCATGGAATCCTGTGTAGTGGAGGTTTTGGAAACTTTGCCACAGAAGGAAACAATGTCAGTCATGTTTTCCCTGGGATAAAGCCTCACTTGTTGACACTCGAAGGACACTATCTCTTCCCTTTTTATCGAGAGTACCTCATGTGCTCAGGCAAGAAAAACATATATATTACTTTATAACATCCAATAGACATTAATTGCAGAAAAAAAAACCTTCCATTATTTCAATGACAACATCAAATGAGTAGACAGATCGGAGAATATTATGACAGGGTTTATATGTTTTCAGGATGTTCCCTTCAAAAAAAGGAAATAAAATGAAAGCTGTCGTTAAATTGAATTGGGCTTCGTAATGTCCTCTGCAAGGTTTAAGTCAGTGGAAATATTACACATTTCTCTTTTTGTGTGTGTCTTCAGGATCCTGTTCTGCGAGCAAGGAGAGCATAAATTATTTACTGAGTCATCCTGAGGGTGGTCATGCCTGTATTATTGTTGTTGGTGGAGCTCCAGAGAGTCTTGACTCACATCCCGGCTCGTACGTTGTGCAGCTTAAAAAAAGGAAAGGATTCATTAAAATGGCACTCCGACATGGGTAAGTTATTATAGGAGGCTTGTCCCAGTAATATTTTTATGGATACTTGAATCGCAGTGTTATGATGACGATAGCTTGTATGTTGACATAGTGCAAATGGCAGATTTCGCCATTCATTACTTTTCGTATGGAACGCCACCGGTAATTACTTGCTGACCTCTTCATTTTTTTTTCTTCTTTAATCGCAGGGCATCCATTGTCCCTGTATTTTCCTTTGGCGAGACTGACATTTACGACCAAGTTCCTAACCCGGAGGGCTCTCTTCTTCGTCGGATTCAAAATAAAGCGCAAACCGTGCTTGGCCTGGCACCTTGCGTTTTCAGGGGTCGGGGAATATTTCAATATACCTGGGGCCTTGTCCCACAGCGACGTCCCATAACAACTGTTGGTAAGTCACACCCTTTGTCCTCCTCCAAGTTAGTAGACTGACTTCCCTTCCTTCGTTTTTTTTCTTTGCGAAAAGTCACTTTTTGATATATTTCCCGCCTATCCTCCCATTTATAATGCCGATGGAGTATTCACTTCGAAATTGCAATCTAAATCATTCACGGCCAATTGCTTTCACAGCCCCTCTCCTTTCTACACTTTCACCAATGGAACAAATTATGTGTGTAGACTTCTATGCGTCTATTCATCTATAGCTTTGCCATTTTTTACACTAAATTCAGTCTACCAAGAAGGCAATATGCTAACACTCATTTTTTTTTCTCGCTGTTTTCAGTCGGCTCACCTATTCACTTGGACAAAGTTGAAAACCCAAGCCAAGAGGAAATTGATGCCATCCATAAAAAATACGTTGATTCCCTTGTACAACTTTTTTACACTCATCGGGACAAGTATGCAGATCCCCAAGCAGAACTTACAGTTCTTTGAGGACATTGTAGAGAATTTTTGAAGTATGCGTAATTCTTCCCCTAGCTCTGTCTGTGGATACCTCCAAGTTGATTCTCTCTTTTTTTGTATTGTCAGAGAACTATAGACTGATGGATTCACGGTAACTGACTCAAAGGTGATCTATGTCATGCCCTGTATATCATTATATTACTCAATGTTATCCCTGAAAGAAAAAAACCTGACATTTTTCATATCCTAGTATCTTTTGAGAAGGGATCTTTTTATTTCCAATTTATTTTGCTTCTCTGTAAAAGTCACATAATTTTTTTACACCGATAAAACTAAGTTCTTGGCAGCTTGGATTTCTCAGAGTAAAAGATGTATCTAGAGCAATATTATTTTTGTAGACACCATGAGCTTGCATACCTCCACATTACTTGGTTGCTTTTTTTGTCGACATTGGTCTATTTAATTTATATGCATTAAAAACTGAACATTTTAAAGACAATCAAATTAATCGAGTTCAAATGTTGACGACTGAATAAAATGAACTTTAAAAAAATATTAAATAAATAAAAAGAGACTAAAGCTGATTCATAATTTATTTAAACCTATTACTAAGCACTTTTCCGGCAGTGAAGGGACATTGAAGGATCGTAAAAGAAGGCTGGAGGATGAAGAAGGATGAAGAAAAGCGCCAGAAAAAAAATGTTAATCCATTGGAGACTGAAGTATAAAGAAACGCTTCTTTCAAACGGGAAGAGATGTCATCAAGACTCAGGGTTTTTTTCTTCTTCTTCAAGATTGTAAATGGCCGTCTTGAAAAAGAGATAAAACCAGAAGCAAGAACAACACAAAAAAGCACCCAAGTTGAATAGTCAATGAATAATAAAAAAGGCAAACAGAAAGCGTTTTTCATCTCATCTCTTTTTTTCTTCGTGTTTGGCTGTTTAGTCCCGATTCTCCTACAATTTTTTCCTTAGCGTCAGAGACAAGGAAAATATCTATGTGGAGACCTCAGATCGGTCTTTTCTGAAGACGACGAAAACTAGGGGCAAATTGATTTAGCTTTCTTTTTTTTCTCCAGAGATTTTGTAGTCATGTTGCTGGGCAAGTTTACCGAAAGCTGGTGCCATGAAAGAAAGAAAAATATTACACTATTCACTGTTTTTGTTTCCTATTCTCAGGACAATCTAGAAAAACACTTGTTTCACTAAATAACTGATAGAAAACTCTCAACATTCCATGAATGTTATGCTCTCTATGAAAAATTTTCAAAGCTGTTATTCAGTGTTAGGATCTCACATGGTGCAAATTTTGTGGATTTATCCGTACCAAAAGATAATACCGACAAAAATCTTTTAAAATGTATGGAACATTATAGCCGAACGGCTTTTTACCTCGTTTTCATTTTCTAAATGTGTCAAGTGAAAGCAGCAGTCTATTTCATTCATCTTTTCAAGCTACCGTGTCAACATGCAAACACATGTGTGAAGGGCTTGTGTTCAATGTTTCCCTTTTTTTCCCCATCAGCAATGTTGTCTCAGTAAATCACAAAATATTCCTATCACTCATCCGACATTTTTTTTCTTCTTTCTTTTCCAAAGAGGTATAGGGACAGATGAGGGAAGAACCGAGGAAGAAAAAACTTAAAAGAAAATTATTGCGTTTGTGTGAGATATGTACACACAAGGTTTCTCTTTTCCGAGGCTCTGGTGTTACGGTTAGCGAAGCGTTAGAAATACAGTTGGAGGACATTTTTTTTTTCTATCGTGGGAAATTGCACGAGTTTTCTGATTTGTTCTGTTGTTTCGCCAACTGGGAACAGAGAAGTTTATATATATTTTTAGGGATCCCAACTCAGCACTACATCAGTTTTTATTTCCGACACAAAAAGTAGTAGCTGTCGGAGGAGAAACTCCCTCCCCTCATGCCAAAGCGTTCACCCTATGAGTGCCCATTTGTTGTCCTTTTATCATAAATGTATGCATTTTTACTAGCAGTTTTTAACTGTGAAATTTCGTGTGTCCCGCAGTTATAGAAACCAAAAAAGTTGACGACTTATGCACAACATTAATCTATTTTTAATTTAGCAATCAGACATCGTTCTTGTCATTTTAGTGGTCTGAATTATGAACATGCACAGCATTTTGCAACTATTGCCATTCTCCCCCAGTTTCGCAAGTGGGATACCATGAGCATGTGAATAAGGCGTGTTCTCTTATCAAAAAGGTCATTTCCAGTATATCCTATTGCAATATGTGTACACAAGGGAACACTTGCATCTTTCATTGCTTAAAGTAGTCACAATTGTATAACTTTTCAAGTAAGTGGTTTATTTGCACAGTCAAGTAGCGAATGCTTTGAAATCCGGCTCCATAAAGGATCATATTTAATGAGTGCTTTAAAGCACTTTAAAAAAAGGATTCCAGGTGGATGTTGAAAAGGCTTTTCTCTACTTTAGAGTGCTTGAGCAGATGCTAAATAAAATGTGATTTCCTTTTAGACGCATTACTTACCTGTTTGAGTTAGTCAATCCAAAATTTCAACATAATGTCATCTGAAGAAATACAAAATGGGGGGTGGCACGGGTAGTTAACTGGTGGATATTTGATACCTATCATTGCAAAAATAGAAACCGCTGAAGGGTCCAAAGCAAGAGCTCATCAGATTTTCGTTACTCCCACGTACGCAGAAACCGCTTGAAAACATGGTGGAATTAAAAACCCAGATGAAGGTGAAATTATGTCGTGAAAGAAACATCGAGCTGTAATCTATTCTAAGGATCCCTCCCTCTTTTTATATTTCCTGTTAATTTCCAGAAATAGCAATAACGCTGAGAAGTCACATGGGAGAGGATCGTCAAATAGGCTAAAGAAAGTTTCACTTGAATTTGCGAAATCCAAACGGAAGGATTTGCTAAAATGTCAAATGTTATGTAAATTTCTCTACGGTACTCATGTAAGTCATGCAATTTTAATAAGTACATCTCAAACTTGTTATGAACATAATACCAATCAAAAAATTCTACTTCGTCATTTATTCATACTTCACATCATTTTGCAACGAAAACTACTACAGATGCATTTTAAACATGATGAAATCAACCCTCCGGGATAAGCCGCCAACCACCTCTAAAACTTTCCTTTTCACACATACAACAAGAAAAACAAAATACATTTCGTAACGCAATAGCTAAATTACATCAAACGCACTTCCTTCGATACACTGATTTTAACACAGAAAAATTAATTATTCACCCATAGCTTTCCTGTTAACAATTAAAAGATTATCTATGACTGAAGAGAACTTCGGCGCTCACAAGGAAAGTACCCTAACTGTTACTCAAACCAGGGACATTGAACACATAAGGGGCGTAGGCTCCATATTCCGTAAACATTTTCTGCAAGTATGACGGTAAAATTTTAGCTCATGTTGCACAAACTCGCGAGTCCCATTGAAAAGAATTGGCGATATAAATGCATGAATACTTACTTCCATTTTTAATAACCATGTAGCTCAAATCTTTTACAAATTCCTTAAAACAATTTCTTTCTGCAATGCCAATAAACAATTAAATTAAACAATACCCTCAAAAGAAGTGCGCAAACAAACTAGCCCAATTGTTCGATCGTTTGCTTCCGCATCTAAATTTTCTATCTGACGCCCCTTCTTGTGGTTAGTGTCCATCGGTTTGAGTAACAGTTGGGGAATCTACCCTGTCAGTACTGATTTCATTATTTCATAGAGTATACAGAATAAATTTCAAAGGAATGTTTCTTTATTGTTAAAAACTAAAGGTATATTACAATGTACACAAAATTGATTATCTTAAATTCTAAGTTTTTACGCATTGTATTTTTTATATTCGATATTCATATCAGCCTTCCACACGTAAATAAGCAGTATTACTTATTGATTTGTATCATAATTTTCGTAATATGATTTTGTTATCACAATTTTCCTTTTCAAGTGTTCAATTTAATTTTCGACACTGGTAATTCATAAAAATAATCATTAATGTTACTTGGAAAATGCTTGCTACAGTTATATTTGCTAGACTTTTGACTAGTGTCGAGTGTATTTTTATGGTGCAGTACTTTTAAAGCTAATGGTCATCCACTTAGAATCTACTAATGCGACAATCTCTCATGGTTTATCTTAACTAAAATAAAGAATTCATAGTTTCTCTGGAAGCATCTTCCTATCCCATCTCATTTTGTAGCTACTAGTCAAAACAACTTGAATTATTTTTTATTTTACTACACATTATATAATGGCTCAATTTCATCTGGATAGTTCAACGTTCTCCCAGTTTTTTTTTGAGTTACTTGGAAAATGCTTGCTACAGTTATATTTGCTAGACTTTTGACTAGTGTCGAGTGTATTTTTATGGTGCAGTACTTTTAAAGCTAATGGTCATCCACTTAGAATCTACTAAAATATCCTAAATGCGACAATCTCTCATGGTTTATCTTAACTAAAATAAAGAATTCATAAATTCTCTGGAAGCATCTTCCTAACCCATCTCATTTTGTAGCTACTAGTCAAAACAACTTGAATTATTTTTTATTTTACTACACATTATATAATGGCTCAATTTCATCTGGATAGTTCAACGTTTTCCCTGTTTTTTTTGGGAAACATAATGAATAAAAAACTTCCCTCAAAAAATACCCCTTCAGAGTTACAAAATCTTGAAGTCGGTACTACTCCATGAGAAATTTTTGCACGAGTTACAAACGCTCAGAATGGACTGAACGAGAAAAGTTACGCGATTTTCTTACCTGATCAGTTTTACAGGATAAAAAATTGTGAATGTTAAATTTTAGTATGACTTACTTCGCATCTTCGCATGCATGAGGAGAACAGCTTCCAGGTATGTATGAAACTAAAATACTTATCCGATCTTCCTTTTTTTGTATGCCACTTCGACTAGCTCTTGAAGAAACCTGCTCGAAAAAGAGTTAAAAACGGGGGAAAAGTTGGAAAACAAATTCTAAGGAACGGTGATTCCCTTCTCATATCTCTGCCTGAGAGGCTTTCCTTTCAAAGACACAATAGAAAAACCACTACTTGTGAGCCTGATTGAATCTTGAGAATACACATTTTATCTGAGAAAACAGTCTTCTCCCGGAGAAAAAAATAGAATACAAGAGCGCGCATTATCATCATCTATACACCTGCTCTAATATCAGATTATGCCTTTCACCATTGTCAGGGATTGGATTTGCCTTGAGAAAATACACAAGAAGGAATACAAGTGACCAGTTAAACTACTTGGAAGCTAAAGTTTTCAATACTGTATGGATTTTTTTCTTTTCAAAAGCACACACGTTTCATAAAGATAATGCATGCCACATTCATCATGCCGATCACGATCTATTTGTTCTCTAGGGAGAAAAATTTTCCAACTGACCAGATGCGCTTCCTTTTTAGTTATCATATTCCCAGGTAGGTTGGTTTACATGTGTCGCAACCTTCTGACCATTTCTATATTCAGCCGAAAATTTTTCAAGGAAAGCCTAACGCTTCAATTCACATGAAAACGAATAACGGAAGTACTTCTTTTTTTTTTTGGAAAAGGTATGCCGATTTTTTTTCGTCGTCGTTCTCCCTCTTTTATTTATCAAACTACTCAAGGAAATCCGCTTCGACAAAAGTGATATGTGAATATAACGCCTGTGCTGAAGAACCTGTTGTATGGCAACTTTCTCTTTTGCGTGCCATTTCCGTGGTCTGCTCGTTTCCCTCTACTAAGCTGATTCTTGTGAATTCCACCTTTGATGGCGAAAAACAAGTTGCCTGCTTGAATTACAGTAAGAATCTCCTCTGTCGACGACAATCTCTTCATGATTTAATGATTGTGGTAGTGCAAGTGGCGAGACATTCAACATATGTGTTCTAATGATTCCTCAAAAGAGAAAAAAAAAGTAGCACCTTACAAAACACATGTACTTCCGCACACACACAACCCCAAGTAATGATCTGTCATTAAGCGTTTCAATCCCAGCGAGAGAGAGAGAGAAAAAATACTTAGCTGTCTTCGAACAAATGGCCCGTGCTGCCATTTTTTTTGTCAGAAAGAAACATGAGATCCTTTTGAAATGAGAGAGAAACCAACAAGTGCTGGAAAGTGCCACTAGCACCTTGTTTGCAAATTAGATAGCTTAGCAAGGTTGTGCAAGTATTCTGCAACTTATTTACTCCTGGTTCTTCAAGCAAGAGTGTGTTTTTGACGGGTTTTCGTCATCAGAGAAAGGAAAACAAGCAATGCAAAGAGAGGAACGGGGAGAGAAATAGAAAGAAAAATGGCTACCAATTACGATTCGCTTCTATTTTTGTCGTTGTAGCGGTTAATGTCAAGTTAAATTATTAATGCTACGAAGTGGAATAAAGGTAGTGAAAGAAATTGTTAGGATATTGGTACTTTGAATGAAAGGTTACCTCGTAGTTGTATGGATTTATACAGCCAATAACCGAATTTTCTAGTGAATAAATTTATTACCGTTGGCTTGCATCATAAAATGGATAAACGCTAATTTGAGCGCAAAAAATCCTTGGTAAGCTTCTGAGTAAAGTTGAACAGGAGTTTGCAAAGCCTTGTTCAGGTGTATTGTGCCTCCATAATTGAATGGCTCGTAAACCGACGGTTATTCTGACGGTTATAAATGCTGATTCTTCGGTTACCCCAGTTGTCATTCAACCGCATTCGAACCAGTTTTCATCGTCAGATGTCAAAGATGAGCATAGTACCAACTTAAATCATAATTTTGCCGTGGTAAAGCCAGTCTAAAAGATCATTTCCGGTTTTC
>JAAXOA010001613.1:0-15383 GCA_036561885.1 Salina celebensis
TTCTTATAGTTCCCATCATCACAGCTGGGCATTTCGTTTCATTTAAACAAATTGCATTCAAATTTTCAATTTAATTTTTTGTTCCCCTTGATGTTCGCTCATTCTTGGCTTTTACAAAAAATATATTCTTTATGCACCAGTGCGCAAAGTGATGATCATTACCCATCCAAGAACCATTTCCTCTCCCGGTAATGTTCATCGTCACCGTCATCTCCATCGTCTCCTCTCTTTCGAATGGAGGGCAGGGCTGGACATTAAAAATGACTTTGCTTTTTTTTATGGATTAATAATCCCTCCTCATGAGTTCCTTTCAAGAAAACGTCTTTACGCACGTCCATTTCCTCTTCTTTCTCAAACAGCTGCATCGACTCACTTGATCTTGTTAACATTATAATCGGCCTGATTACCTGACTAGTTTTTTTGCAATAGGAGCTCCTAATGGGATTTCCGTTCTTTTGAAAATAAATAGATCGCTGACCACTGGACCACAACTTGAGTCCCTATCTTTTACCCATAATTTTTTAGGAAGAGTGAAATAACTTAAACAATGTCATTTACTATATCTGCCCAGTGTCAGGTCACGTTTTAACCTTACCCCGCAAAAAAACATGTATTTCCGACATCCTTTCAATAACATAAGACACAGACAAGGTTACCCGAATAAAACGTTCTCAAGGAGAAAAGAGAGAGGAAGCTTTTGAAGTAACATTGTCTGATCTTATGTGCATTAGACCACATCTCGAGAACCGTTGTGTCCCGGGTTCTTTAGAGACTTTCGTCTCAAGCACAACTCATTTTCAAACTGCATCTTAATATTTTTTTGTCCGAGAAAGGGTGACTGTTTAAAAAACTCTTTTTTATGTCTCTGGTTTCCTCCCACTCCTCCCTCCATAGCAACACATTTATTACTATGTTTGCAGCAACATATGCACACCATTTTAAAAAAGTACACAACAAAAAAAACCACGTACACATTCTCTCTAATGACTTCTTAGGGGAGATATTTCAAAGACAATGCAAAAAACTGCATAAGAAAAAGTAATGGTCGCTTCTTCTTTTAAAAAAACCGAACAAGGTTGGTTTTTTAAAAGAAAGCTTTTTTTATATCTCTCTCGTTTGTAACGGTAATATGGGAATCTCACGAAAATACCATGACGACAGTTTGTAAGAGAAGTAGCACTCCTTCGTAGTGGTACACAGGGAGAAGAAAATATTACACAACCTCTAAATTTAGAACTAGCTCCAACCAGAACATCCCCTTTGAACAAGACATGGTCCAAGACCTGCTGGCCGTATGAAAAAATGTATTGTGTGGAGATTATTGTGTACCTCAAGACCAAACAAAAACCTGCACTAAAGATGCTGGCAGAAACAATGCAAAATAGTGACCAAATAGAAAACGATTAAAATGGGCTTTGAGTGGTGGCATTATACCACTTAGAAAATGATCACCGTCATTAGTCGAATAACACATCACGTGGTATTTTTTTTTTCTTGGCGATGAAGTGGAAAGAGAGAGGGAGAAGAAAAATAAAATAAAGAGTCGGCATAAATATCAATTTCCACGGATTGAAAAAAAAAAACGTTCGAGAGATGCACACAGTTCGAGAGTTAAGTGCATAGTTTTCTTCAAGGAGTTGTTTCATTTTTGGGTGTATACCTCTTATGAGTTGATGATGGAGCCATGGGAACTGTGCCAAGAAAATGTACTTTTTTTTTCGTGTGTTCGGATGAGGGGAAGTGAAAATGGGGAGGAGGAGGAGGACAAAAAAAATGATTCTGAGGTGATCGGCTAAAATGGACGGTTGCCATGCTATGGCCTTGTTGTGCATTTGAAAAAAAATATGTATGGGGCAGTTGACATGGCATTGTTTCATAGGAAAAAACAGACCAAGAAGCTTTGCCAAGAAGATAAAATTAGTGAGAGGAGCGAAGAAAAAAAACCAAAACACATATAAATGGTTTAAAACCAACATTCAAACGGAAGTCAGCGATGAGACAGTCAAACTATTTTTCTGGTCATTGAGCTAAAAATGACAATTTCTTTTGGTGGACAGTCAAAGCCCAATACAGTGAGGGAATCATGGGAAAAGCGCTCCTTTTTTTGTTAAAAGTGGCGATAAATTAGGGAAAAAAGCTTTCTCACAATTTTATATACTTTTTTTTTGGTGGATTGAAATAAAAAAAAAGGAATTGTGAGTGGCGAGGGAGAGAAAATTGTTCACCGGAAATATATGGGAATCGATTTATGTCAAGAAATCAAGTGAAATATATGTACAGAGTTTATCCTGAGAATAAGAAAATGTTCACGTTTTTTAGATAAAAAATTGTATTTTGTCTTATTGCTTGTTGCATTTTTAACACAGACTATGTGGATCTGTCACGCAATGCTATCTTTCTGATAATCTGTTGAGCAAACAATGACCTTGACATACACATATGCACTTTAACATGGAAAACCGGTACATTTGGAATTCAACTTGTTTATAGGGGAAAATCCTTGCTGTTTTTTTTTCACACAGGTCTTTTCTTGAGATTCAAATGTTAAAAATATAATCCTGACTCATTTTCTTGGTCAATAAACCGATGTCTTTTGAAATGACCGTTAGTTCTTTGAAAATAACTTATTTAGTATCAAATTGCAATGCCCAAAATAAGAAAGAAATTATAAAGATTGTACAAAAGAGTGTCAGGTTCTCGGATTTTTAATCCTCTTCCGTTTCAGCTTTGTAAAGAGAATCCATCACTATTTTCAATTTGATTCTTCCAAAAAATCCATTCCCTTTATAAATGACCAAGAACGCCGTCTCTAGTTTGAAAATATTGAAACTAGAGCAAAAGAGAAGTATTTTTTTTCTACTGTATTCGTCGCTCTCTAGTTTTTTTTTGACAGGATTTTCCAAATGAAAACGGGCAGGGGAATATTATTTTTTTAACACATGTTTCCTCATGCAATGTAAAAAATACATTTTTTTATGGACCAGNTTTTTTTTGACAGGATTTTCCAAATGAAAACGGGCAGGGGAATATTATTTTTTTAACACATGTTTCCTCATGCAATGTAAAAAATACATTTTTTTATGGACCAGTAAAAAACTCAAGCTTAGAAAAAATAACACGGTCATTGTTGCAGCTGGACTGGTAGGATAGAAGAAGACTTTTTAAAAATAAATATGTTCCCGATGAAGAGATGAACCCTTAGAAAGAAAAAATATCCCTTGGTCCATTAAAAAAAGTAAAATTGTTTGAAGGATTACGCTCCGCATTATTATTATCATGTGGGATATCATGATGTAATGCTGGCCAGTGAAGACTTGACCTTGATTTTCCCTTTCGTTCCAAAAATAGATAGCACACTTGTTCAGGTCAGCGCTTTTTATTTTCTTGCCTGATCATCGTCAGGACTTTGCCTGGAGCATAAAAAAGGGTTCACGTTTTTTTAATCTCTCTTGAGGGAATGCTGTCGGACAAGTTTTTTTAGAGATAATGGACAAGACCATTGTCAAGGTGACCAAGCACCGGACAGATTTAATAATTGTACTGACCTAAAGCAACAAGAATAGATGAACGGGTTGGTCGTCTCATTAAAAATTCTAGGCATACAACTTTGTATAGGAATATACTTGTATATCCTGTATGGAATGTGAAGTTGTTTATATGAGCGAGAGGAAAAGTAGTTTGTCTGGCCTGGAGAATACAAGACACGCACATTTTCACTTTCAATTTTTTTTATTGGCTTTAAAAAAATAAATACTGACCTTACACTTACATAGATATATTGTGAAATCTGCCATCTGGCCGTATTCAATGTTATTTTCCCATGATTTTTTCTCGACGACACGCTCAGTTTAGATTATATTTTTGACCAACTTGAAGAAACATCAAAGTCATTTTTTAATGGCCATACGTTTTTTAGAGAAAAAAAAACCATCAACCCCATCCCTTTTTTTGCTTCCTTTTTGAAGGGCTTTGCCTACCATATGCCTTCCCTTATGTGTTTGCCAATGATCCTTCTAAAAATAGACTTTCCCAGTTGCCATGGAAAAGTATTTTACATCTCTACATGAAGAGAGACTTTTCAAGTATCCAGCGAATCGCCATTGTCCTTTTTTATTCCCAGACTCAACTTATTGTTCGCCAAAATATATATATATCTGTAATTACTGGTCTTCCTCTTTTTTTTTAACTGCTAGACTGCGTGAGACTCTCATTTTTTCATTTTATTCTACCACCAATCCTACATTTTCCATAAAATTGTAATGACTACCTTGTTGAGAAGGAGTGGTTAGAGCTTGCTGGGATAAGTACACACTGGTCGTGTCAATCTCATCACACTTGTCTATTCATATTGTACAAGAATACCCGGTGACAAATGAAATATCGCATTATATGCATACCTCATACATAAATTCGCAGACCCTTTCGGATGGCTATTCCCTTCTGGTAGCCAATTTTGATTACAACGTTTTCCTTCAAAAAGCAGTACTGCCCGGATAATAATATGTGATCATGTTACAACAATGGCCACCAACAGAAAAATAAAACAAGAGAAGTATTTTTTTAGAGAGAAAAACTAAACACCACCAAGCTAGAAACTCTTTTACGACTCATTGTGACGTTTACTTTATAGCCAAATCATGTCCAGTTTGTGTTGAAAAGACAATCAAGTTGTTGAAAACGCCGTTTCAGTAAAATATCCCTATTCCGCTCTCAATGTTTTCAAAGTCATTTGTCAATGTGTGGCCTGGTCATTTTTTCCCCTTGTACCGTGTTTTCCTTATAGTTATTTTTACGACCTTACAAATTACGCAAAAGAAAAAAAACGCATGATGAGTGCAGTAAAAACAAGAGACAATTTTGGATTGTCACACAGGCGGTGTTTCTTTTTATAGGTATCACGTTGCATATAAGATAGAGATCGTCGCTATTGCAACATGGACGCAGCGATCTTAAAAAAATATTTAGTATAAAACTGGCCTTGTCCTTGAACGCACACAATCGTTTTTTAAACAAAAAAAAATATCCACTGACAGATTTACTTTCAGAAAAAATCAATCAAGCCTGATTAATGAAAAAAGGTTTCTCTTCCTGGGTTCTACGCAACACATATGCTGTTGGTCAACAGGTACACTTACGCATAATAACTTTGTATGGAGAGGTTTTTTTTATCCGCTGCTGAAGATGAAAAAGAAGAAAAACCAGTTTTCTTTCATTTTTTGTTGTTGTTCTGAAGGCCTAGGCCACGGAAAACTATCGAAAGCGTTTTTTAAGCACGCATTGTGCGTGTACCCTTGGAAGAAAAAAAAAGATTATTTTACACAGCAAAAAAAATCTATATTAAGGCAACAGCCGGCCAATTGGTTTAGTATAGCGATGATCAAGGTTGTGTAACACGATAGCCATTTGGAAGGAAGTTGGGTAGCCCTTGGCTAGATGATCCGCACTAACCTGGGTCAATTCAAAATAGATGCATGCAAGGGGGCTGCATGATTACCAGGTTTTTTATATTTTCTTGGGTAAAAAAAGGAAACTACCATGACCCAGTCATTTACAGCATCCATAATTATTTTTAGTATCAATTATTGTAACTTCAATACAATTACTGTTTCCTCAGATAGTTGAAAATGTTTAACGAATTCACTTTTAATTGTTCGAGATGGATTGTTAATCCGAGGATGAAAAAAATAATACAAGACAGCGGAGAATCAAGCTGTGAGACTGCCTTCTGTTGTTTTCAGAGTAACCGGCGCAAAAATATATAAAAACTATCCGTATAATGCATAATAAGTTAGAAGTAGTTTCTGATGGTGTGGACAAAGAAATAAATATATAAGTACATGTACAATTTTTTGGGGAAAATTGTAACCCTTTTTCGGTTGCACTCAAGGACCCTTTGGCTACAGCTATTATTACAATGCCCAGTGCTTGAAAAAAAAATGCAACTGTCATGCCAACTGTTACCTAATCAAAAGAGAAAATAATAACAACACAATTTTTTGTTGTTACGTGATAAAATAATACAAGATAGACACAACTGGAACAACATAGTTTGATTATTTTGTTTTCCACAAAAATGCAGAGAAAATAGAGAGGTTTAAAAAAAAGTAAGATTGGTTGAGGAGTAATATTCTGGACAGAGCTGGCTTTCATTTTGTGTGTACCCTTTGAGTCAATTTAATTGCCACCCTGGAGAAGAAGTGGATATTTTTTGTGCCAGATCATCATCAATTGTTTTTTTCGGGAAGCAGTAATGGGTCATGAAGAAGATTCCCAGGACGTGACAAAACAATTTGAAGGCGACAATGAAATTGAATCAGAGCTTGAGCTTTTTCATTAAGAGCAAAGACGTTGTGGAATGTACCTCGATGCAAAATCCTGGCGCATTTGATGATGGTTTCTTTCTACCAATTATCTTGATGTGAAGAAGTATTTCCATTTCCTCATCGAACAAATATTCTAATCCGCTGTTAATTAACCATATGAAGGTTTCCTTATAGACGATATTTTTTACTGGGCGCCTTATCGGAATGGACAGTTAATGATAAACACAATAATCATAAAATTAAATTGTCATTGTCACTTTTTTTTGCGAATAACCTTCAGCCTCGTAAAGCTTATCTAACTTCTTTTTGAGGCGTTGGATATCTCACGTTTTCTTTGCTAGATATTTTTTTAACCTTCAAAATGGGATTGTGTTCTTTAATCCTTATTTTATTAGGTCTGAGTCAGTCATAAGTAAAAGTAACAAAGAATTTTAAAAAAATATTAATATATTTGCGAGAGCTCCACTGCGCAGTAGTAGTTTGCAGTAGCACAATGACCATTATCTGTTACAAAGTACCATCACACGATCCAATTACATATGCGCAATTAATTTTCATTTTTGGTCGTTTATAAATTGATTATTTTTTTGGTTTAATCCATGCCACGACTTTAACCTAAATCACTCCATTTTATTGTCAGTTATGAGCGGCCGCCACACAAATTCAAAAATTCCTTCGAGTATCGTACGACTACACAAAAATCATAGAAGCGAACCTTACTCTTGTGACGTCATGCGCCCACATCATTCATACATTTTTTTTTCCATCGACCAGCCCGAAACTTAATTTCGTGATATTTCTACCACACTCTAGAAATGGCTTTTCCCACATGAAGAACAAAACTTGATTGAGTGTGTAGCAAAAGCAACTGTCCTTATCTACGTTTTTTTTTGCTAATCCGTATTCCGTCCATCATGAAGCGATGGCACAGGTAAGATAAGTTGAACCTATTGCAAGAGGACGTGCAATATGCGATATGAACTGACTCTAAAGTCATGAACTTGCCAGGTGCTCTCACTCTTGCTATTTGATTGACTCAATTTGAGACTGTTGAACTGAAAAATAACTATGAAAAAGAGCGACAGACAAAGATATTATTTGTTTTATAGGGATGTTCTATACCCAAGAAAAAACAGGAAAGACAACAGTGACGCTGACGTACTCGATGAAGAAACATTTTTTTTATCAACGAAAATGGCACGACACTTGCAAATAGTTCCTGTACCAAATCTGAAATTTGATAATTGAGAAGTTTCACTCTAATCATGGGTCAGTTTAGTTGCTAAGGTCAATTGGGGTCAACGGGCACTGGCTATAAAAACAACTCTGACACCAATCGCTAATGTAACGGAGGAAAACCATCAAAAAACGTACTTTTTAGACACCTTGTCAGAAATTTTTGTTGACTTGAATGAGTGAGCATACAATTTTTAGTTTTCGAAGATTTCCTTTTATTTACTTATTTCCCAGGATGGCTACCCCACCAAGAGATAATCTCAAAATGAAAATGTTTAACTACTCAACCCTTTTTTCCCCATCCTGATGGCTTTTCTTGTGAGGAGGCAGGTACAAGAGAAAAAAAATGCTTCACCGGAAACGGCTCAGCACACATAAAAAAAGTTGTAGTTACTCCCAAAAAACTACAATAATATTTCTTGCTCTGGTGGGGGTAGTGGCTGTTGTACCGTTACATGTAACATCAATGATCCTATTTTTGTCTTTGCTCAAATTGATAAGATAAAACAAAATTAAAGAATGAATGAGCACATGTAGAAAAGAAAGCCGGAAAATGTGGCCTTTTTTTCCTCTCTGATTTTTTATCCCTACTGCTAATTCATGTAGCCAAGGCGAAATTGAATTTTTATTATGATCATTCTAGGACACAGGCCTGTATTTTTTTGGGTGCCGATACAAACGCTGTGGTTAATATCCCGTTTAATTAAGTAGTCTCCTTGAGTGACTTTTCAGAAAAAAAGGAAGATGGGCACGGAAACAACAGACTTCCTGTGAAATGAATGTGTGTGTGGGTAAAACGCAGAGAAAAAAGGTGCGATCAAGCTACCAGATAAATTAAAACAAGTAGTAAGTATAGCCATCGTAATTGTCATTGACTGTAAAGGATCAGTGTAATAAAAAGGGGAAACGAAATAATTAAAACGGCCTGCAACTCAATTCCATTGCTAGAAACTGTACAAGTTATGCTGTGACGACAGAAATGTTATCACCAATTTTAATCAATCTATACTGTGACGCTTTTTTAAAAAAAAGGATGATAATTATGTACATACATATCTGTCTCTGGAAGCCATTGAGCTGAATATTATTCTTTTTATGGCGACAGAAAACATTCAATGATTATGGCTGCAGCATAATTGCAATTGTCAAGAGCTCACTGTCAAGACACTGTTAAATATTTTTTTTATGGACCATATGGACAGTATGATGCATGGGTCCAGGAGGAAGAAAAGATGAAAAAAATATTACGTTTCGTTTCTCTTTTCGTGGTCACATCGCATTATCCGCTTTCATGCACGCAAAAAAAAATATGTATGTGGGGAAGGGAAGGATTAGAAGGAGTGAGTGTGTAGGGAGAAGAAGTAAAAATAATAATCGTTTTTTACGATTTTCTTGGGAGACGTTTAAAAAAACGTATGTTGACAATGTACTATCTTTAGATGTAGGATATGGGCATATGCAAGACGCTTGACCCAGCGATCTTTTTTTTTGTGTGAGAAACCTTTAAAAAAGAAGGGGTTTCGTATTTGTTTCTATGAAGCGCATATGGCACGACTTTTTTAACCAGTTTTTTTTATAGATCCAAACTGTTTCTGAATAAGATTTGGTAGATTTGTATGTAAATAGGTATATATATACTGTTCTCAATAACCTCTACGGGTATGATGGAAATGCTGTACAGTTTTTTACATAAATTGTTTTCTCTCATAAATTTATTCTGATGAAATTTGCAGATAATAAAGTATTTTAGTTGAGAGGGGCATACACGTGTAAAATTAATTCAATCGTTTTGTAATCAAAGGAGGGTAGTCTATTGGCTTAAAACTTATAAAAAACTACTCATTTTATAATCGTTCGAGATGCTCAGATCGCCGCCATTCGCATTTCTTGAATGATATGTTTTTGTCATTTTTCCAATGAAATCCGTTCTTGCCGCAATCCACATCTCAAGCAAGAAGACAATTGTAATAATATATTCTCTTTCAAAAACTAGATTGTACTGTATCCACATAGGAGAGTACACCATTAAAAAAAATGTAACATGTTACAAAGTCCGTACTCCTTTAACTTTGGTCATTTTATGTAAACAGTTCCATCTCTATCAGATTACACGTGGCATACGTTGTAAAATGTGTTCCTACCGAGAAACTATGTCATACTTTGAAAATGTAAATTTCAAATACCTACTTTTTATATTTTTCTTTAAGAAAAATCCAGCTCTTGGTCATGCATGCGTTTGTGTACATTTTAGTGGTCCAAACGGACATAATACCGCTATAATCACTTGAGGAGTAGCTCTTAAAAAAACAGTCCCAAATAAATAGTTTCCTTTTTTTTCTCACAACAATTTTTTGTTAGGCAGCACAAAAAAAACCAAGAAAATGATTACGGTGGTTTCTTACTCAACTTTTTTTTTCTGAAGAGTCCACCGTCACAAGTAGTATGTGGTTTCAGGATTTTCTTTTTCGTTATGGTCCAATGTCTGCTATATGCCGTGAGTTGTAAAATAAGGGGACAAAAATAAAGTATTTAAAGTTTTTGCCGACGTTTTATTATGCTTTTTTTGTCGCAGCGGTTTTTAATGGACTCTGGTTACACTGACAAGAGGCGAGGCAAGGATACCCACGTAAAAAGAGGATTGGCGACAGTGGTCATTGTTTTTCATGTGGCTAGTGAAGAGCGTGCCGGTTGAGTAGAAAACTTTTCAAGTGCTGAGCATGCACAAATTAAAAAATATACGCGACGTGATCGAGTTGAGATGGCTTTTAGATCTTGATCGGAGAGATTAAACACGTGGATTTGTTAAAACCAAAAAAAAATTTTGATGATTATGAATAAAACTTTTTTTCATTTTTGTTTGTAAGAACAATAGTTCTTAATTAAAATTTTCTGGTCATATTGCGCAAAAGAGAAAATAAAAGGTTTTTGAGTATAGAAAACAGCAAAGTGGATTTTTACTTGGAAACCGTACAACTTTCAGGATTTTTACGAGTAAGTGCGAAAATTGAAAATGTATCTTGGAAGATACGTGTAAAATATGAACAATGTTTTTTTTTGTCGAGGATTTACAGCGAGACAAAGGAAAAAAAATATGTGTTTAATATTTTTGTTGTGTTTTTTTCCCGTGAAAAATGTGTTAGCTGTGCTGGTGGTGGCGAGTACAGCGTGACCGACAGCAAGGGTCATCGGTTTTTTAAAAAAATGTACCATTTCATCATCAAAACGTAATACCCTTCTTTGAGTTTCTCTCGTCAGGAGAGTGAATATTATGATTGTTTATGAAATATGACGAGAGAAACAAGCGGAAGGGGAGTATAACGCAAGATCTACTTGTGTTTATATCTAACTGGGCAAAAAAAAGGACCGAAGGGATATGGTTTTTTCAATGTAGTTCTAGTGGAGGCAGATATTTCATATTTTTTTGATAAAGGAAAAAAAGGACCATCATGTGAGGGGAAGCAAAAGTATACACGAAGGGTCGGGACAGGATCGATGGAGGTTTTTAGAGAATGCACATGGCCAACGGAGAGAAAGGAAGATACACGTTATAAAAATATATTTTATCTAATATGCAGTTATTGAGCGGACGGATCTAAAAGCTTTAGAGATATATTTTTTTGGGCAGAAAAGTACCCTTAAATCGGGCAAGATTCGATAATATTACGAGAGTACTTGACGCTTAAATCTAGAGGTAATTAAAATTATATACTGTACATATTTTTTTATTTGATCATTCAGCCGACAGCATTCAACTATTAAAAATGGCACCGACTTTAATTGACGACCTTTACGAAAATGCCGGCATGTAATGAAATAAATGTAAAGAAAAATACAAAAAATATTTTCGGTGACATTTTCACTGGCTAATTACTCTCTTTTTTTCCTGAGGTTTATTTTTGCTCATGTCTCGTAAGACAAAAGGAAAAGTTTTTGCATTGTTCTATTTTAGGACAAAAGCTATTGCTGAACAAGCACACGGCCAGTCTCTCGTCTGATGAGCGAGACAACGACCATCATAAAAAATATAATCCTGATAACATTTTCTTTTGTCTTTTTTTTTTTTCTTCTTTCGCTAATGAGATCATCATGACGATCATCACTGCAAACAAAATATCACTCATACGTTTTTTTTATCCCTATCGCATATCACCAACATACCGTTAGAGTACTTTAAAAGGAGGGTAAAAAGGGACCAAAAAGAATGTTATTGAAGAGCTCCGATTACATGTCACCACGATTTTACACAGTGCTTGCTCAGGTACTCAAACATTCCCAAAAAGAATGACCGTTTTTAAAAACATCCCAGTTTTTCTTCATCTCAGCTCTACTAGACATTCTTTGCTATCTAGTTCTGAACAATGGCCTTCAACGAAACTCTAATGGATTAATAAAGATACTGTCGTCAGGAAGAAAAATATCAATAAGCTTCTTCCAGAAAGAAATATGTCCGAACAAAGTATGAAAATTAGATGGAAATTAAGCTCTCGTCAATTGGCCTGCACGATGGAAGACATGATTCCGCATATCTTTTCGCGAAAAATGCACTCCGAGCATTTTTTTTCTCCTTCTAGTGGAGTTTATGTAAATACATGGACGGAGCCAGTCCACTACTCTGACCGAGCATACGTTTTCATTCCTGAGCTATTCCATTGGAAAAGCTAGAGCGGCGAAAGGAAAATGTTACTTGTAGAGAGATTCGCTGCAAGCACCTAGGCAAGCGTCTCTCACCATTTTATTGATCGATCGATACATTTTCATCTGTCAGCATCCACAAGCCAGCGTGTATATTTTTATGTCGTCGCCTGTTCCTCTCCTAGATTCTTGCAGACAATGACCTTACACTCATATCGATTTAAACAAAATAAAGATTTCTCAAGTTCTTCTTTAAAATGAGTCACTTGTTGAACAAGAATGCATTTTATGTATTACTTGAAAGTAATAATCTTTTGTTGTAATTACCATTTAGTTTTTGTGCAAAAAATATCAGAGTGAGTGAGCAGAGAGAGAACGGGAGAGAAGAAAAAACTGAAACACTTAAGTTTAAAAGGAGGTTACTATTTATTCTCTATTATGCAAGGCTTCTGCAGCCAGCTCTCCAGACTGCCAGAAGCACCGACATCATAGTCGTTTTCCTTGGAAGATGGTCTTGATATAGAAACGAAGCATCTCACTCTCTCGCGTTGCATAATAATAATTTTTAGTATGTACGCATCCCATAATCGTTTTCACTGTTGCTGCACCACAAAGTGCAACCCATTTTCCAAGTTTTCTCTCAACAAAGTAGCACTAAAGTTCAAGTTTCTATGACAACCAAGTTTCTTGCCCTTCACACGCAACACTACGCACACAGACAGATACTGTGGTAGTAAGGAAGTAGTGGTGGTAGTGGGATTGAGGGCAGACACGGAGCATGAGCAAAGGATGATGACCAGTGGCCACCTACAAATATTGGAGTACTGACCAGTGTGCTGGAAAAGAAGGTTTTTTTTGGAGATTTTCCAGAAATGGAAAAATGGGTAATGGCATGGGATAAAATGGGCACGGTTAAAGTGAAAGCGAGTGAGAGAGAAAGAGAGAGAATTGGCGCTTATATTTCATGCGTGGACAGCCCTATCCAGCACCGCTTGTTTTTCACTCGGCACGAACAGGACGACGGACAGTCGATTTGGACGATTTTGGTTGGTCGTTACAACTCGATAAAAAAGTACGAATAAAAAGGGAAAAGCAGGAAAAAATGTGTGTATTGTGGAAGAGCAGCCCAAGGTAAACATGGGCTACTGTTTGGCAACGATGATGAAGAGGAATTGAACGGATAGATGGACGAAAATCCAAGGGAAAGCAGGTTCGATCTATTTTCCCGTAATGAATGCTGTGCTGTTAGAGGAGAGAAAAAAAAGATACAGAGAAAGTTGGAGAAAGCAGATATATTTTTTCGGAAAGGAAAAAACGACGCAAGGACGAGAGAACGACCGATACCGACCCCGGTGGTCTTTTTTCCACAAAAAAAGAGAGAAAGTCGTGGAGAGAAAGTATAAAAATGGACTTTTTCAAGCAATACAGCTATTATTATGGGGAAATGGTAGCAAAACGACATGGGAGAAAGTAGCTTGCTTTCTCTCTGACCGTTTCTTGGTGGTGTGCGCAAATGTAGAAAAAAAGAAAGAAAAGAAAAATCAACTTTTTTTTCATTTTCTTTCTACTTTCTCCACGAGCGGAGCACACTCTCTCTCAGAGACAAAAAAAAATAAAAAGTGTATGTGTGTGTGGGTATACTAATGATGATGGAGGGAATATGGAGGGAAATGTGGTGTGGTGTAATCACCGTGCATTTTTATTTCACAGGAATAGAATGTGAAATGTATGTGGATATTGATTTTTTTACAAAGAAAAAAAAAGGAAGAAAAAGGTTGGAGTATTGGGAGATATTTGGAGGGAATGGAGGAACATACAAGGCAAAAAAGTGTCCCTAGAGATGGGCTATTTTACGGAGGATTTTTTTTTCAGTAGCGGTTCACCATAAAATATGTACGGAGAGGACCCGAAAACATACTTTTGAACTAATAACTAAAGGAATAAGGTGTATCGGTGAGCAGCACCGAAAAATAAGTAAATAATGTTTACATATTTATCAAATGAATTCCTGAAAGAGAAGTCATCGTAGGAAAAAAGAAAACATTAGTTGAATAGAAGCTCGCTCTTGGAATGTACTTCTCCTGAGCTACACTTGAGCTAACATCTTTTTTCTTATGCCACTTGTAGACAACCACAATCAAACCAAAGTGAAATGTGCGACGAATGTTGTTGAGAAGAAAAACTATATTCTTGAAGAAACTTATTTAGATTCTATGATTTTGGCTAAACTACACAGAGAAATAACTGTGCGTCAGAATACTACAAAATTCCAAACATTTTATAAGCGAAAACATGCATAAGTCATCGAATGACAAACAAATACAAGTTGCAACCTTTGTCACTGCCATAGCTGTCCCCTTCAATTATGGCCAATCCCTTTTCACCATTGCTATCATGCAAATCTATAAATCTACATACATAGCCATTGACACAATCAAACTTGTCGATTGAGTTGATTGATAACAAAACACATTTTGGGCTCCTTTCCACGACAAACTCCCATATGTCCATATTTCTGGTGGAATCGCCTCTCTCCAATCAAATAGAGGCATGGTGGTGATAACAAAAAAAAAATCTTTGTATACTCATACATTTTTTTGGCAGAATGTTTTTTCCTCGGTCTCTCTGACAAGCTCATCCAGAATGGTAAATACCATAATAAATGCCGTTTTCCCGTAAAACATTGCCAAAGAAAATCCCATTTTTACGTGTTTTTCCCAAAAAAAAAGTAGGAAATGTGGGTATTTTACGCACTCTCTCAGTTAATTTCATTAGGCAGGCTAATAACATCGAATGGCTGGTATTACCACAGCCATTCCGCCTTGATTACATTTCTCTTTCTACCACTATCCATCCATATAATATAATATATTTTTTTCTCAGGAACCGCCAGCCAAGCACCAAAGGTTCTCCACAATTACATATTTGCCACACATAGCCTGTCCTTTCTGGCTCGTCAAAGTACTCAAGGACTGAACAAGTCTAGAGAAAAATAAAAATCTAGTAGGTACCCCATTGACGTGTATTAATTGGAGTGTTTTAATTACTTAAAAAATACTGTCATCAGATGTCCTACAGCTTTGATTTTTTTTATCCTAACAAAGGATCACACACAGCGTTACATGGTCCACTGGACAGTCCATTCATGTTGTTGGCTGATCAAAATGAATATGAAAGTTTTTAAAAAGCAGC
>JAAXOA010001614.1:0-15380 GCA_036561885.1 Salina celebensis
ATAAGCACAATCATTCAACTTCTTCACCAAACACGAAGATAAGCATCACTACTTCACAATATACCTGACTGCATGTGACTGTTCAGTCAATATATGTCACGTGTAAGCTTGAATCGGCAGTAGTCACAGGTAGTTTTTAATTGTCAACCGATAAAACCAGCATGATGGCTCAAACCGTCCAACATTGTATTAAAAACCATTCACATGGGTTGGGGCTTGTAGGAAATGTGGGTCACGCATCCTTAGAATATTCTTTTAGAAAGTCGACTACATTTGAATTCTTCCATTTCTTACCGTTTCATCTTTATTTCGTTGCTAGTCGTATGCATAGATATGTATATGGACAAAATATTCAACCAATTTTTGTGTGGGTCCGAACGGTATGTTGGAACATTATTTCGTACACTACATAGAATGTTTCATTATAGTATTACTTTTTATTTTCGCATCAGGCTTTCTTTAAATACAAGGAATCGTTGTCATTTAACTAGATATAAAAATTGGCATCAATCCGTTTGGCATCAATTCATCGAACATACTGTAACATTAAATACACCTGTTTACGGCATTGAAAAACCTACTAAATATTTCGTACGTAATTTCAATTTCATATTCCATTCTATTTTATCCTCCCTTTATACCGTGCGCTGACGTTGAGTGCATTGGCGTATGAAGTTCTCGATGAGAAACACATTCTATGAAGAACGCGGAAAATATGACTACTTTGACATTTTAACAGAATAAAGATAACATTTCAGCAACTACAAGAGATATTGAACAACCAAGGTCAACGAAGTAAATTAATTTACACGTGTAATTCCAGTCTAGCATCTTCCATTTTCAGGCATAAGGTGCATAATATTGCCATTGTGACTATTCGTAAATAAGGACCAACTATTGAATATGCACTCTAAAATCCTGATGAAATTTCTTGGTTAAATTGTATTTGAGGATTCCACAGAGTTGGCGGAGGAACTTGTTTCAGACGATGACGGTGGAAAGAGGCGAAAGGCAAAAGCACATTGAACTTTGCAAACATGATCCCTCAATATTTCTCCAGATTGAAAAGATCGGGACAGACGAATACAATTATCGACCTTCATCGACTGACACAAAGGCTGTATGTGATTTTGTGGAAGATGAGTCGGAAGTAACATGGAAAATGACAAGCAAACATGGAATGAGGTACAACATTTGGATTGCCATGCAGCAAAGCTGGGCTGCATAATACATTTTTAAAGAGTACTCACCCCTTCTTTTGAGCAGAGACACATAACGCAAGGACTTACTCTCAATGCGCTCCCTAAAGTAATATTCCTTCCATTTATTTCGCATTCGGTGCGATCTCTCCAAAGCTCAAGATCCACTTCCGGTATTGTGTCACATGCTACAAGAGGATTCCTAAAACCAAAAAAAAAAACTTTTCATGAATACTTCAACCAAAGTTATTGGCCGAGGTTGAGTGGCTGCACATTTCTCACAGAAACTGTTCAGGAAGATCCAGCGCGGCTCTTTGAATGAGTTGAATAGAATCCGAATTCTGGCAAATAATTTTTGCCAAGCTTGTTTTCCTTATGGAGCTGAGCTGGGCACTTGTAAATCTTGTGAGTGGTTCGGAGTTTTCATACCAGAATCTGTCACACTTTCTTAGCTGACTAAACTGTCGTCCAATGATGCAACCAAATGTTGGCCCTACTACACCTCCTTTCAACGGCGTTTCTGCCAAGCCCCCGGGAAATAAGTCAATGTCGTCTACGTGAGCATAGATTTTTTTCAATTTCTGTATAAGCCGAGGGGGAATTTCATTCCTAAGGTCATCAAAATGTCGAGCCTTGGTTAAATTGCATATAAGCCTGTACTCGTTGTATCCTGGAAGGCCATGGTCTCTCGCTCTTTGAATATTCAACGCAGCCAAATCCATCCCAGACAGCGGTGCTTTCCTTTCCTCAAATAAATGATTCGTCACTTCTTCCGTTATAAAGTTGTCCAGTGTTTCCATGGGTGTGTTGGCCAGACCATACAAAAGTTCATCAATCATTCCAACTTGGAACAACAAATCTGGATCGAAAAATGTATGTCTTAGCTGTACACTCGGCTCTCGTGTGCGTAAATCGGCCGCAAACCGTTTGAATGCAGGTTTCAGCAAGCTATGCCCAAATCGAAAAGCTGCAGTGGCAAACTCATTGAAAACTGTTGGGTCACACTTGGCATCATAACCATAGAAGTAGTCTTCCGGAATCAGTTCCAGATTGTACTTATGCACCGCATCCCAACCCAATATTCTTGGAATGAATTCTGCATAGGTGATATGTTGCGTCATGGACGAGAGTATTCGGCGTGCGTGTTGATACAACAATTCATCGTCCCAGTGCGGATTAACTTGTTGAAGAGCACCAGCCAAACGGTTGTGTTCCCTCAGCCACATTGTATGAATTGCGGCAAGTGCAGGCTGCTCACTACTTCTTAAATCACCTAGATTGAAAAGCATTTTAGAAACATTCACGCAAAGTTTGCACTTCCAACTTCATGTTTGTCATGTATTTATTGTGCTATTTTGAACTTTTATGTATCGCCCTTTAGAATCTTGTATTTTGTTCACACCTGCTTCAAAGCAAAGACCTGACTGCGCTTTACACTCGGGGTGATCAGGCGTTTGAGGTAGGAGATCTTGATATTGACGTCCCGCTGGGTGTGAGGTAACGTTCATTCGGCCACCAGTGAAAGTACGAAGTTTTTTCGCCTCGCACGTATCCGAGCCATATGTATGACTCGCGTCTACATATGCTGTGACTTGATTTAGTTGTTCACGAACTCCTATAAAACAACACGGAGAAAAACACATTGGGAACGTGCAATGTAGCGGAAGTGGAGTAAATGAAGAGCTCTATATGCACAAAACACTCCTGTTGCAAAAGTTGAATAGCTTGCGGTTACTTTCTTTCCCTACCATCCCTGCCTCAAAGCTATTCAACTTTCTCAACTTAGCTATTTTGTTACCTAGTGTAAGTTGTCCAGGAAGTGATCGAATAAAATGAAGGCAAAAGGGTAATCCTGTAGTAGAGTTTATTTTGGGAAAGTATGGATCTCCATCCGGAACATTAATTGGCCAACATTCAGGATGAACTGTGTCCTTTGAGTCAGCATCGATGGCAGTCGAGGATAGAGCCTCCAAATCCTAATTCAAGCATCCGCATCATCACGAGTCACATTCAAGAAAATTCAAAATACGTATGCATAACACAGGATTAAATGGTATAAAGAAAACGGATGTTTTCTAAAATGCATCTAAAAGTTCACCTCGGTTCATTGGTGTATGTGTCAAATCATGGTCCAGTAACTGACCGTACTGCATCAAGCAGAAGTGAGTATCTTTGATGAGGTACGCTTATATCATCATGCACTTCAAAGGAAACCAGTCTAGCTGAAGGTAATTCCGTGCCCAATACTGACAGCGACTTTGGCGTTTGAAGGCCATCCCCATAGTCGGCTGAAAGCATCCTTCTAAATGCTGTGAATGCTTTTCCCTTGTTTGGATCCTTAAGATTGTTACACCAACCAGATACACTGCGAAATATTCTTGTATGGTCGCAGGGTAAATCATGTTCTCCGCAACGCTCATTTTTGGGTAGATCGGTAAGAGTTGAAAGCTCGATAGAGGGAAGAGCGCTAAGGATATCCCTCACATCTCTTGTAACAGGATGAGAATGTTCACTATCTTGCAAGTCATCGCTAGAATTTCATAAAAACGGTTTTATGTAATCCCATTAATTGCTTCAGAGTTATTATACTTGAGCAAAAACAACCCGTTTTCCTACCTGTGTCCAACAATTCCATTGAGAAACCGAACTGTTGCAAACTGAAGGAGAAACGAGGTATTTGCAATTTCCAAGGCTTGAGGCTTTGGTTTATTAAAACCAAATGCAGTACCAACAGGGGAGCGAGGATCAGCGTTTTTGTCTGATAGAAATCATCAACAAAGTTGTTATACGGTAACCGAGCCAGTGATCATTTTTTGTTACGTATTATGTAACGATGAGCTTATAAGAATAATGAGTAACGAGATTATGATTTACGTTCTTTCCATAAGTCCATCTCATGAGTTCGCAGTCTGGAGATATCCGTGCGAGCCTTTTTGATTGCGTCGAGAACCTTGGAGGATGGGATATTCTTTTCATTGCTGTCGGCATGCCACTTACTAAAGTCTATTCTACGGATAGCATCCCCTTCGCAGTGCATAGGAGAATTCCTTCAGGACGGGTAAGTATTAGATTAGATGGTAGATCAATGGAGTCAATAATTAAGCTAAAATGGATTATATTGTAAAACCCACAGGAATGGGTCCTTATCCAAGAACACTCTTGGTTGTACTTCATCTACTGCATTGCTGTTGTCACAAATAATCCTTCCTAGAGTAACTGTCCGTATCTCTTGGAGTTGTTCTTTGCAAGTTTCATAGAGTAAAAAAGTTAGTAGCTACTCTTTCCATACATCATCTGAACTAAACATTCTATCCTATGTAATTGTTACAACGAGTACCTAATGTGAAGGAAGAAGGAGGCAAGTCATTCTCGTACCAAAACCTGTCACCATTTTTTAACTTTTGAAACTGAATTCCCAACAAGCATCCAAAAGTTGGTCCTACCACGGCACCTTCTTGTGGAAACTCAGCTAAAGCCCCAGAGAACAAATCAATATCCCGGACAGAACTGTCACAAGATACAAAAAATGAAAACAAATAAAAGGTTTGACATAAAGAATCCTCATTTCTTGCCGTTTTTTATAACTTATTTCATCAGTCGATGTACATAACAGTAAATGAATTTTGGTTGGTAACTCTATTTTTACTATTTTCTTTCTAAGAATTTAGGATCTGTTGTTTAGTTTTACCCATAAGTAGACTCCAAAGCATTTATAACATCTAACGACATAGTTGTGTTAAGATCAGTGAAATTTTTCACTTGACTTAATCCACAAAGCTCCCGATAACGAATATACCCCGGTAGTCCATGGTCTCGTCCTTGTTGTATTAACTGAGCAGCTAAATCAAGTCCTGGAACGCCAAGCAACAAAAAACAATATAGACCGTACACATGGGTATAAACAATGTCTTATGTTTTCAGAGCAGTCTCAGTAATCGCATTAGTTTTTTGTTAAAACTCATGTAATACTCCTACGTGAAGACGAGAATATCAATTATGTTTTTGTGGTCTTTTGTTGACTCCAATCATCACTGTCAAAGTTATTGCTAAATGTATGCGGTTTCAAAAAGGGAATGCTTAGGGACCGGGTTTTACCTCGGAATGGATCCGTTTCGAACATGCGATTCGTCATCACGTCATTTATAAACTGATCCTCGCTTTGTGCTTTTCCTCTCAATAAACCTCGAAAGAGCTGATCCAACACTCCATTTCGGTAGAGATCAAAAGGAGCGTAAAACGATTCGGAAATGCTTTTATCTGTGAGTTTCTTCCAATTCTAAAAATAATAAACACGTTATAGCATCAAATTGAATTAAATGCGTAATACAGGCACACAATCCTCATAAACAATGTTTATAATCTTTCCTATATATTAAGTGACTTTGGTCTTCAATTCAAACCATCTATTTATTTATAGGAAAAGGAAGATTGGCTATAAAGTACGAATCTGATCTGTTGTCTAAAATGCATTCCATATCATTGTCTATTATTAGCCCTTCTCATATATAGATTTAATTTGACTGTGAGTTGGAAAAGTAATTCCACATCTATCCTCGGACGAACTCAACTGATTTAGGGATTTTATTTCATACGATATGGGTTTGTTCATGTAGTACATTCTGAATCATGTTTTTGCTCGTGGGTTGATCAATGGGGTTAGCACTCGAGTTTGCTATTCAATGCGCCCATTATATTAACAACTTTGTTCATATTCTTAATAATAGGCGGGTTTAGAACCGAGTCAATGAATAAAATGCTACTTTTCATAATCTTTCAGCATCTACGCAACACTACTTAATTTTAAAACAAAATAAAGACTGACCGAATCGTATAGCGACATGGATTTAGGCATAAGTGAGGCATAAAACCAAAGGGCAGCAACGGCTACGGCATTCAGAGCTCCTACGTTTGTATTGATATCATAACCGTTATAGAATCCAAACGACTCCGGTTTGAGTACATAGTCGACTACTAAGGCCTCGCCGAGCACAACGGGAAGATACTCGTTGTAAGTGATATGCTGGATCTCAGCAATCACCACTCGTCGAGCTTCCTGGAAGAGCACCTCATCCGACCAGAGGGGATTCACCAGGCTCAACTCTTTCGCGATGCGGTTGTGCTCACGAACAAATAGGGTATGCATTGCAGCAAGGCCAATGTGCTCGTTAACTCGCTCATCGCCGGATTTGAAACATCTGTATGAAAAACACAAGGGAATATATAAAAATGGGAAAAAAGTATTTCATCATCATAAAACTAGAGCAGTGGTGGCGGACGTAATTCACGCCATATGAAATAAGTAGGGCACATAATACTAAATTATTAATTAATTCGTTTATCTTTTCACAATGAAACTTTTGTGTCGTTCAAGTGTATTAGCATCAGAAAAGGGAGGACTTGGTTTGGTTTCAGGCAAAGCAATAGGAAAAAATGTGATACAATGGGCTGGAGTTGGAAGATGATGTCTGGCGAAGTACATAGCCATCATCGATTTAATCTTAAATATTTAAGAGCTACCTGGAATCGGATGATGTTGATTTACAAAAGAGAGAACTGCTCCCGTCTGAAGGAAGAAGATGGGACGCAGTGTTTCCAGGTAAACCAAGGGATTGAGTTCGGAGAAGGCCACCTTGGAATAATCGGAGTTCTTCTACACGCTTTTTGGTGGTTCCATATATATGACTTCCATCAAGAAAACTGGATGCTTGATTGATTTGCTCACGTGGTCCAAGAGTACATCCTATTCGTGGGGCAACGCTAGACCGGACATATTCTTGGCAAATTTGTTTGGCTAGACTTCCAACGTACTTATTGTAGAATGGATCATTCTCCGAGATTCGGATGGGGTAACAGTCAGGATGGAAGTTTTCGAAAGTCACGCCGCAACATTTGATAGGAGATCCATTCCAACCGACAGTTTGTGGTGTGTGTGCAATATCGTGAGAAATAAACTCGCCCCAAACTGCGGTCAATGCCATTAGATGTGCGTGAGGACGATCGGAGTCCTTGTGAACAGCGAGTGAGACAGAGCGTGCGGAAGGGAGATGACTACCATCCTCACTCAATCTTGGAGAGCTCACGCCTGTCATCATCAAAATCATCATTTCAACAATCAAAACTTCCAGCAGCATGCAACGAAACAACAGGAAGCCAATAGAACGACAAGGCAACCTTGGACTTGACATTCATTGTAAACCTCAATCAGCTTATCAAAATTGTACCTAAATGACGAGCATTCGTGAGAAATTTGATACAAAATGAAGTTTGTAAAAGGACACGATATGTTTTTTTTTTAGCATAATGGAACAGTTTAGAGCAGCCGCTAAGTTCTCATGCTCAAGTAAATTTGTGTACAAACAAATTTGAATACTAGCACATTGTACTCTACGCACCTTCATTTACATAATTTTTAGGCATACTTTCATAAACGCAAACGGAATTACTCAACTATGATTTCATTGTTATACCTCCACGTATAACTATTGTACTTTTGATACTGCGGTCTTTAGTCATTAAATAATCCGATGCAAAAAAAAATATATATATAACGTCAAACGTATACGCACTCTGTTTTTGATAATTATGAAAATCTCACGGAAGTGAAAAAAATATTTGGCTCAACCACTTGGCAAATCAATGATCTTAGGGAACTTGATAAGCTTTAAGAGAGTGAGTAAGGGCCATTCCTCTCCCAAATTTTTGTTGAGTTCCATATAGTACGTTTCTCATTAGCCCAAATCAAAATACAATTTTTGCAAAATACTTCTTGAAAGTCCGTATTGTTCATAGTTTCTACAGTATTAAAGTAGTGTTTTATATACCGTCTGCGTAATCCGGCATCAAGTATCGTAAGTAGCGCATATTGGCAGAGCCCCATCTTGGATGCTGAACATTGTTACAGTAGCCATTGTATGCTCTGTACTTTCTTGGCTGACAAGGAAAGTCAACTTTCAAAGGGCATTCATCATTAAGCATGGAATCTCTAATGTCCAGGTTTGGCAAGGAGTATGTTGTCTGTCTGGGTAACAAATGGTATCTGTAATTCCATTAAAGAGAAATCGTGACTAAACGGAGAACTCGATACAATAATGAAAATAATAATACTTGATTTAAAAAATCGTTTCACAGCAAAAATTACTTTTGGGCAATGACATGAGAAGCCTCTTCGGAAATGAGTGAGATCCTTGAAATATTTTGAGCTGCTGCATTTGCTTTATGGGATGTAGCCATAAACCATGCCGACGAGCCAGGCTTATGGAATGAACCTTTAAAGAAGAATTGAATTTGAAAGACAGAGGAAACAAAACAGAGATTAGTTCTTATCGCATCATAATTGGAATCCTGTTTCTCTCACTACTACTGAGATGCGACCTTAAGATAAGGCCTCATCTAAAAGGCATACCTGCATTATGGATTTGCGGTTCAAAGTATTCAAATCGATGAGAAACAATTTCGCTTGCTCGCGAAATAGCAAATTTTATATCCTCTTGTGTAATATTTGGGAGCACGGGTAACTCCGAGCTGAAGATTTGGCGACGGGTTCGTAATGGCACTTTGGAATGCGATTGTAGAGATTCTGCTTCGTTACTTAACTCCAGTGATATATACCTTTGGTGCCTCCAGTAGGAGTTGTATTCTTCGGGCGTTTGGGTTGTGACAATGTGACTGGTACAGTTTATAATTACGATGAACCACAGAATTCTACAACTGTAGTAGTAGTACGAAAATGTGGCGTTTTTCCTCCTCCATCTGTTGGAAAGAATGACAAAGTTTATGATAAAAAGGGTTAAGTATTAGAGTAGTGCAGAGTGCAGAAGCAACGTACAAAAACACGCTGTTTTCAAGCGAGTGACATTGAAAGTTTTGAAATTAATTCGGGGACAAAAACCAGTTGTTGCAAAAATTACCTTTACATTATGCATTAAACAAGCATGATTAGGATGTTTATGGTGACTGATTTATAGACTCTGAGTCACTTGGTCACTATTCCCTATCTGACGCCTATATTACCGAATAATTCCATGAAGTGGCCAACGTAAATTGTAGGTTGTTAGTTCATAGTTACATAATTATGCATAATGGGTGGTCATGGTTACCTCGTGTTTAGGGGAATCTGGTTTAGGGGAATATTGGAATATTATTCATGATTCATGTTTCAATATTCATTTCCTCAGCCAAAAGGATATTTAAACAAGTTCATCCATTAGCACACCAAGCAATTGAGCAAAGTGTCGTTCGTGCCGTGAGTACAAAACAGTCTATGTAAATCAACCGGTCTATACCGTAGATGTCCATAGACTTTAACAACGCAAGCCGGCAAATTATTGACTTACTGTTTTATTTTAATCACTGTAGTTAGCGACAAAAATACGCAATTAACAAAATGCTAAACAGTTGGAGTAAACGAAACGGCTAAGGTTCAAATGTACTTAAATTCACATTCTACACAAAATATAATATTTTTATTATAGTTAAACGCTCCCAAAGTCTTATGAATATCCACTTAAGCTATGATCATAATAGTTAAGGGAATGAGGTTGCAAACGTAATTTCCAAACGTTTAGCAATTGCATATGTTGAGCGTGGGGTCAGTTTAGCGCTTCTTCTTTTTATTACCATGTTCATGATTATTTAAAACTGGTGTCCATCAGCGAGTTAAAAAAAAGTCTCATGATGTGAGCTTTTCAGCGAAATTCTCTTGTTCACACTTCAAGCAGGTGTTTCAAAATTAGAAACTAACACATGAATCAGTTTGTGTTTATGTAAATGTTACATTATACTATCGCGCATGGACGGTGACACTTATTTTCTCAATTTGACAACCATGAGAAATTTTATGAGCTATCTCTAACCCTTTCATAAAAGACAAAAGTCAGTTTATGTAAAGGTTAGTTGTTGTGATCTTTCTCTTTTCCTCAATAGTTATAAAATAATCTTCCGGGCTTGCGACAAGATGATGGTCGAGAAGGTAATCATTTTTCCACAGAAATCAATTGCGGTCGTTCTGAGTCGTGTTGTGATAAGCACTGATGCTCACGTTTTATATGTTGCATATGTATGAAGCCATGTATGTCTTCATTATACTCAACGCAACACAAATATATATGCCATCTCTGTGATATACATGATTGGAAACGAGCAATTAATATCCACACGTCTTGACAACCCAAGTCATGAGGTTATTACTACTCCTACTCATTGATAGCTTTACATGCAAATTTTTGAATGCCCAATAAGTCATAAACATTTATTTATGCTCACAACTTCCGGGGCTTAAACCGTATCGTAAACTTTCATATTGTTGTGCAGAGTTTCAAATGTGGACTTTCGATTAATGCTGAATTCATGTCACAGAAAATAACTCTTTCATTTCTTCGTCCACTATGATATGGAGGTTTTGAAACAATACCCCACCCGATAACTTGTATAGTTAATTGAGCTGAGTTGTGTGTGCCCCGCATCAGTCAAAATAGGTCTGAAAATATGGAACATTAATCAATTTAAGCCCAATGAAAACGATACACAGGTATCAGTAGGTACATCTATGTTATCAAAAATTGTAAACCCCCTCAAAAGTTGTGTAATCTTCAAGAGATAATCACATTAGGTTGTCAAAATTGAACTGGTTTATTACATTTATAAACTATTCAGTCCTTAGTGTCATCATCTTAATAATGGTTGCGCTCTGCTTGGGGGGATATGCCAAGTCATTGTGTGTCTTTCCTTTGTTAATTGATAACTCATATTTGATCGACTTTCAAAACAAAACAAAAATGCATAGGTTAATAGACGAGATGATGACAGACACACGAGACTAGCATTACTTAATATTCTCTAACATATCAAATTAGGTATGTAATTTTAAAGAAAGTCACCACGAGAGGGTAATTACACGCATTACTGACCCGACGTATGCAATGTGGTTTCAACCAAGGATGAAGGATTCTTAGGATGTCGGAATAAGTATCTAATTGAAAGTCCTTTCGAACGTAACTCGATGCTGATAGCGGATACAGGTAATATAAACTTTGAGGATTGATATACCGGCCTACGCCTTTAACGCAATCGATCATTAGCTGTCAGTTTTGAATTGGGGTAAGTGAGTGAGGCTAAACACCTCATGATTGCTCAAAAAGCATCTAGCAAATACATGCATAAAAACATTTGAAACATGAAACAAGTACGAATTACATCTTTCTTCAAATTTCTTCACATGAAGAGAATCCACATCACGATTATGAATCATTTTTTTCACAGAGAAATTCTGTTTTTTCCTCAGGCACATTTTAGAACAACTCCTCCAGGCGACTTTGTTCGTTTTCTGTTAGTGCTTATATCATCATCGTGTATAACGTTAGCTTTTGGATTGTATTCCTGGAAACAAATGAATGTTAACTTGAGGTACAATTCAACCTACAAATGTGATGTATGGATTGGACACAATGGAAATTCCCATAGATGTTGAATAACAAGAATCAACTACAAGAGCACTAATAGAATTATGTATATGTCGGTTTTTTTTTAAAGATTCAAAAGTATCTTTGAATTCAGACAAAATAAATAATTTGACGACCTTGGATACTCCTTGAAAAAGAAATTAATTTTCTGTGGATCTTCTTGTATCTTCTTACAAGTGATAAAATGACTTAGAAAACGAAAGCTTTGCAACTCGTTTCACGTGGCCACGAATTTTGTCCAAAAACCACGTCTAACATTTCGCGTAGGTTGATAGTGTGTATTTCAGAATGAATTAAATCCCTGTGTAACTTTTCAGACATTACCTTATCAAGTTATGAAAGCAATGGTGGCTAGCTGCAATGCTTAAGCAGATGCACATCTTGTAGACAACTTTGTCCGAGACACCGGTAACCTGATTCAGCGGATTAGTAATGATCGATTAAATTTGCATAATGACATGTACCACATTATTCATTGAGACTCGTAATCTTTTCGTAGCGTAAAATTGTTGGAATGGCAACTAAGATAAACTGGTACAAGTTTGCAAATTTACGTGAACAATACCTTTCATTGTTCTAAAGTTATGCCACCTGAAAGGTGGCAAAAATAAAAACCTCGTGTGTGATTTAACAAACAACCTTGAAACCCTTGACAGTGATGCAGTTCAGATTCTACTTTGCATATGTACGCACCTTATCATAATCGTTTGTCAGATTATGGATGCCGTATACGTTTAGCCTCTCACTCTACATACTAATAAGTAATAATCACCTCTTTAAATCACGATTGTTCATCACAATGTGTATTCAAACAACTGATCACCGTTCACATGGTTAGATCGCTTATGAAAAGATCACTATCAGATTTCCCCACCTTTACATAAAGGAAGAAATTGGACTGGCCTTTCTTACCAGTTGTAGTCTGAATAAGACTTGCATTTTTTCTTTTGCGAGTAACTTTCAATAAAATGATGCATTCAATGACAAATCCCGTTTTTAAAACCAGCTATTTTAAATTCATTTACGGTTGTCCAGGTATTCAAAACTAATCTATACTTGAGCTACGACGTATTAACTACCTGAATCTTTGATGTTCAAGAAACTATTCTTTTTCTGGCCTGGTACCATTAAAACATCCTCGCTTTACTTTAATTTCCTCAATTTGCGTTTATCTTAACTGCAAAGCGGTACACAAGGTTAAATGAAAACTCGTAAAGCTGCCTCTAATGGACTTAAATTTAATTCCGGCCTACGCGTGCCCACATTTTATGCCACTAACCCAATGGTTGTTTAATAGCGTAAAACTTTAACACCTACATTGCCACTGCAAAGCATTCTATAAAATGGCCGTTTCGGGGTGAGATGGCTTCCTAACAATTTGCTAAATCGATAATTAAAATTGTCCAAATAGGCTTACGTGGTACTTTGTGTAACCTTGTAATTCTGAAACACAATGATGCACCCTGCCGTTCCATTTACTTTATAATTTTTCTAATTCATTTCAAAAGAGTTGCAATCTGTAAGACAATCATTTCAGTAATAGACCGAAAAAACTTTATGTATACTTTAGACGTTATTAAGAAAATGGTACTAATGTAATAATATGAGAGAAGATGCTGCTGTTGTAGCATATAAACAATGCACTTTAAATCTTTCATGAATTAGTGTTTGTCTATTTGTTAACATATTCTCTGCCATTTTTGGGCGATAGACACAAAACATTTACGTTGAAATATTCCTTGATGACAACATGAAAACTATTATATACTAGGAAAAACAAACTTTATGTGAGTGTGGGTCATGTTTTTCCTTTCTGTAGTTTCTTTTTGAGTCTATATTTCATTTTGAAATGACTGCAGTTCCTAGTTCGTTATAAACAGTTACATAATTTTGTCAATGTAGCTTGAAAACAACTCTCACCGTACAATGCACTTAACAATGGAGAAAAAGAGGAACAAAGCGAAACAAAAATATAACACGGATATGTGGCTTCCTTTGCAACATTTAAAAGTTTGGTGGTTGCCTGTGCACACCCATCAAATATTTTTTTATGTTTACATAATAATTCATAGGACACCAAAACATGTTTAGCATCTTCTTTCTGCTGTCAAGGGAAGGCACTGCAGAAAAGGAAACAATGCATTATTCAGCATTCCAAATTCAACAATCAGCAACAGAACGTAGGCGCAAGGAATTATGTGAGTCAAGGTCGTTTTTCAATTCTCCCCGCATCACAAACGCGATGAGTAATTAGAAGGATGAAGCCACGAAAACTGCTACCGAGTGGCCATACATGATTGTTTGCCTCCGCATCCTGTACCATGCGACAGTCAGACTCCTGACCTGTGATGATGAATACTACCTTGACGATTGCATTTTCATTTGAAAATCTCGTTAGTGATTTTGAGTTGCGTCATTTTGTCCATAAATGTATATAATGTATAATTGAATAGAAGTTTAATTGTTTAAGAAAATTTCGTAGGGGATGAAATCGATATTATGTAGCTTCGTATGATACTTCTTCAGGTCCGCCATAGTGGCTGGGTTTCTTGGAACAGAAAAAAATATCAGTGACATTTGAAGCTTGTACAATTGGACTTATCGCTTAACATTGAATTCAGTAAATCTAAATAAAAATGACATTTCAATTCAAAGAGAACAATGAATATACAACAATGGGCCATCAGCATATCACATCCGTGCTATTTGAAACCAATTAAAATCCAGGTAATGTTCTTCGAGTAGTTGCTGATATAAATCATTCATTCATCGTCAAGTGGTTTCATCGATACCAACCAGCCAAAATAGAGCCGAAATACAGCATTCGAAAGATTCTTATGCAACTTTAGTTTAAAGGACTGTCTATGGGAAAAATACCTTTTAAAAGCGGTATACCATCTTCAACCAAGAAATTATTTTACATCAATATTGATATCATCATCTCAAACCATAGAAATTAAATGGCACATGACAATGGGATTGAATCTTGACCACGGCGACCGACTATGAGAGTAACAAGTTAATACTTTTTGCAAAAGGTGCTTCTATTCGTGATGTTGACCATGTATTTTTTAAAGTTGCTTAAAAATTATGTATGAATACGAAGATCATTTACTAGAAGATGATAACTAAATTAGATAATTATGATGAATTTCTGGATTGAGTACTCTTTTCAAAATAAAACTAGCAAGCGTTTTGATAGATTTGAGTCCACTGCCAATCAGTCACATCAGAAGTTTGACCTACTCAATAATTATAGAATTAATGTTTACTATGTGCTGGATACATTTTCTGAGAATCACGTCGCTTACTCATATTCCATGGAGTACGGTATTCAAAAAAATCATATATGATTTATGAGAAATTCATTACATTACGTAGTATTACCCGTGAAAAGGGTCAGACAATAGTTACAAGTGCAATGAATTTAAAATGCCCTGTGGCATGCATAGTTGGTTTACTGTGATAGCTAAAAATTATACATGATGCATTTTCCTAGTATTGCAACCCGTCGGATAGAAGTTCCCATTCCCATGATGTAATACCTACGCTTCTCATCCGGCAATAATAAAACTATACAATCCTGTTTTTTCCAAACATGCGCGAATTTGTAATTTGCAACGTGAATGTTTTCGGATAAAATTAGCGTTCCCCAAAAGCTTTCCATTCTTACAAAGATTAAACTGCGGAATTTATTTTTAAAAAACTATTCAAAACCTTTACC
>JAAXOA010001615.1:0-15379 GCA_036561885.1 Salina celebensis
AAAGGATTGTCTTTCTAATTTTAACGAAACTGACTTCTGAACATGCGCAGTTACCAGCAGTAAGCCGTAATTTTATTAACCAAATACAGTAAAAACTATATGGCAAGCAGGCTGTTTGGCTGACGACATTTGTAATTTAACTCATTTACCACTACTATTACAGGACGAAAATTGTTTGTTTGAAAAAAAAATATCATGGTATAGCATTGTTAGAGCTAACCGTATAAAAACAGGAACAAGCAACCGACAATAACTAACCCAAATAAAACTTATCCATAAAATAAAACGTATCATCTTTTTCATATCTTAATAATATCCTTATTTTTTATTATTTGGTTAAATCTGTCGACCCCCGATAGGTTTATTAAAATCTCAATCATTCCTGTTTATAATCGCAGTAGCACAATATATAGGACGGCGGAAAAAAACGTCTTAGAATTAGAGTGCATGGGAATTTAGACCCCTTCGTGGACTGTTTCAACAAATAAGAAAAAGACTCGGACAACATACAGCACATACATAACTAGCAAACACTATGTTCCATTAAGCAAACTAAATGAACTGAAGTTGTTTGTAGCTAACGAATCAAACCATTCGTTATGTTAATCAATCTATCAGCATAAAAATACTCATCTGTAAGAATCGAAACTTGGACTAATTAAAACTTATATTTAAAAAAAATCTCAAAACCTCTTTTTGTCTATGTTCTACTCTGTGTCTTATCTCTTAGGCCATATTTGCCAGTTGCATTCCGGAAATCATAGATTTAATCGGCACTAGGCCGAAGTACGGTGGCACCTTGAAAAACGAGCGGGGACGAAGGTCAGAAAACCCTAATACTACAACTACTAACTAAGATAATAATGAACCTAGATGTAACATTGACATTTTTAATTATGATACAAAAGCCCTCTCTACCCATTATGTTGTTTATTTTTGTTGTATTTGTACTTAAACTTATTAACTATTTGGTCTTGTTGTGTTTTTTGCACTGCCATCATTTTCTTTGGCATATGAACCTATAACATTTTTATAGTATCAGTTTTCTCTTGTATTATGTACGCTCTTCTCTTTTGCTACAAAACAAATTGTTGATTTTATTTCTTTTACAATGTTTTCACGACAAAAGATGCGTTGTCACCGCATTGCAAATACAATGTAGTTATAAAAAGTCTAGTATGGGTGAGTGAGTGTGTGCGTGTGTATGTGTGAGTTCGTTTGTACGAAACTAAATCCTCTGTCTCATATTATTATTTTTTCATATAAACAACATAGATGTTTTATAGAGATCTCTCTTGAATGAACCACTAGAAGAGATGACGGATTACAAGTACAAAATCTTTACAGCATTTTTTTCTTCCCGATACCGTCTTTTTACTGTTTAGCGTAGACTTCCTAACTATGTTCTCTCGCACGATATTTGTGTGCAAAAGTTCGCAGTAGTTTTGATACCTTTATAGTGTCAAAAAATACATTCTAATAACGAAAAATAACCATAGAAAAAAGTTCGATAGAACAGACTCAGGGCGAACTTTATTTTTTATTTACGTTTTCTTTGGCTCGCATGCACTAACAGAATACTAGTTCAGTTTGTTAGAAAAAAATTATACAGAAAGATATCTAACACAAACTAACATAATATTGGTTGATTGGTTATTTATGCATTACTCATCAGTTTTCATGGGAACTAGCATATTGATTTTGCATTATCGATTATTTCTTTTGTATATTTATATAGTATACGATTTTAGTTGAAATGACAGTCAAAGACGCGTATCTATACCTCTTTTATTTTCTATTAGCATAAAATATCAGTTTCTACGTGTAGAAATTCCGTTTGTATTGACTTATTGGGTGTGAGAAAATAAGGACTATCTGCCTTTTAAATACAACGTCCTGCTCGAAAAATATCTTATCTTTATTAAATGCTGGTCTGCACGTATCATCTTCATAGGAAATATTTCCTGAAAAAAGGCTTATCGAAAGTCCTTATGTAGAGTATAAACTATTACACGCGTTTGTATATAAGCCCAAAACTGTAGACAGCAGGATCGGCTTATACTATAACATTGGCCGTTATTGATGTAATACTTCAAAAACAACCACTTTTCTTTTGCAATACTATATTGACTTGGCCAAAATAACATTGCGAATGTCAATGCATTCTAAGTATTCCACATTTTATCAAAAGAATTGTCTGAAATTTCATTTAAAAAATTTTGCTAGCATATCCTTGAAAAAATATTTTTTGAGTTTAATTTTTTTAGATTATCTTTACATGCATTCTGTTATGATTTTTCTTTACTTTTACTTTATACTATATAGAGTTGGTAGCAACTACAGTAGGAGTAATCTATTTTATTCCATAGTGTATTTTTCTAAATGGAAATGTAGACTTACTTTTTAAAAAGTCTTGACAAGTAAATACTTGCAAGTTATCAACAAATTGTAACTGAAGAAGGCTTCGAAATCGTTAGGCATAAAAATCAGTCAGAGAAATAAAATGTCGCACATGAAACCGTACATTGTTCATATATACGTTAGGTAAGACCACAACAAGAATACATACATCATCCATTTCATTGTAATTCGGAAAGAAAAATCGCAGAAACTTTACTCGCAGACAGAGAAAACCTTTCACCAAACACCCTGCTTCAGCACCCTTTTTCATCTTTCACTACGGCGTCTCTCTTGTGTCTAATTTGTGTGTGTGTAGTAACGATATATGTGACCTTTGAGCTATTTTGATTACTATTGACTTTACCAACTAAAATGTGAATAAATTTAAAATAGCACAATGTTTCATGCATACAGTATGTTGCACCACTTTCACCTATCAAAACTTTCTCTTTGCAAACAAACAATAATTCTCTTTTCTCTCTTTCTACCAACAGTCTACCCACATTTATACGTATCCTGTGCCGAATTCTATCGCTCCCTCTCTGGCTTTTTTAGACTTCACCGCTTCAGAGATAGTATTTTATGACACCCTAACTACATTTCTAGTAACTTTGTACAGAAAATAATATTTAAATCATTACCTTAACCTCGTGAAAACAATCTGTAAATCACCTTTGTACCAAACACTAATAATTTCAAATAACACCCAGTCAGTTTGTCAGATATACATTTAGGCGTATTGTATTTTATCGACAGACTAATTAATTAGTGTTTAATTTAAAATACTTTAATTTCCTTGGTTCCATTTTTCGTTTTTGGTATGATTTGTTTGGATTACTAAATGCCCTCCGCTTTCCCCGACTTTTTTTGCTGCTTTGTATGTACGTTTTACTTGACGGTAAAACATTGCACGTTTATCCAGCCATATTCATAAACTGAGAACTCTTGAATCAACATACCACGTATCTGTAAGAACAATGTGTTCATTTTAATATCCTAGTGTTTAATGCGCATAATTATAAAGCCTTACTAAACGAAGCATTGCTTAATTACAAGTGGATAAACGTGCATTGTTGTACTGATATTAACAGAAATTCATGTTAATCATGCTAAAAGAGATTCTATATTTTAAAGTGCTTTAACATTAATATAATTCATTTTGACAGGCACATCGTGGTGTGTGGACATATCACTTATGAGTCCGTATCCCATTTTCTAAAAGACTTTCTTCACGAGGATCGCGAAGACGTAGATGTAGAAGTGGTCTTTCTTCACAGGTAACCCTGTTTTTCTAAACCATATATTCAATTCAATGTGTATATGAGTTTTATTATGATAGAATGTAACGTGTATTAATATCAGAGTAAAAATACCACTTTCTCCAGGTAACTATTACAATTTCTGATGAATAAAAAATAGAATACTGTGTGTACATTTGAAAGTTGTAACTATGTTTTAATATAGTAAGATCATTTTATAAATTATGTATATGTATGAAAATATATGGAGTGTAAATGTTGTCGAGGAATTTTCCACCACTAGGAAAGAGCCCGACCTGGAACTGGAAGGTTTGCTGAAGAGGCATTATACAACCGTCAAGTTCTTTCAGGGTTCCATGATGAACGCAGTAGATCTTGAAAGAGTGAAGGTTAGGAGTTGCCCAGACCCTATATGATCACAAACTTAACTATTTTACCTATTATCGTATTTCTGTTGACTATCTTTTTAGAGTAAACGGCAACTACTTTCATTAACTCCTTTTAAATAACAATACTTACTGCTAGTAAATTAACTTTTAATTATAATGTCATCTGCCTTAAACTATTTTTACGTCAACTTCTAAACACTGACGTGTTTATACATATATAGAACTACTCTTGTTTTATAAGCCATTTGTTTTCTTTCTTTTAACCACTCATAGACAAAAATTAACTCTTTTAGTATTCAATGAGAATATAAGAATCCAAAATGAATACTTAAAGTAGTAGTTACTTTCTGTGTGGGTAACGTAGTTTTATTACAAAATAGAAACAAAGTTGTTTTCTCAACAGCTTCGTCGTTTGTAATATATAAAATATTTCTCATTACAGATCAAAATCGTTGTAGTCTCATAATTATCAGCTCGAATTATTTGATTGCATTGAGTTAGACCAAACTATTTCTTGTTTAGATACTATTGATTTATACTTTTCATGATTGATACCTAATATTTTGTGCCTACCGAAAAAGTATACTTCGTATTAACTGCCGCATATCTGCCTTCTTATTTCAGTTGATCTGCTTATCTAAAAGCTTCATAAACTGACTGTTAAACCTAATTTATAATTTAACATCATTAGGCAATAGCTAGAGCAGATAAGGTTAATACAAGTTGTAGCAAGTTAGTCTTAAACTCAGTTCAAGCTGCAAAATAGTGTACAGGACTAGAAATCATGATTTTGTAACTGATACACTGTCTGTGTTATATCGGAATTAGGAAAAAAATGTTTTGTGCAAGCCAATTATTACACCACAGATACCTTCCGGTGTGCTCATCGCGAATCTCGACAACATGGGTTGAAAATTTTTGCAGGAAAATACTCGTCCGTCTCTTTTCTGTACTGTACAAGTGATATTCATAGACATCTCACATAATACGGATATTCAACAGTGATTTTCGAATGGAAACTCGAACAGGTTATGTTGAAAAAATCCAAAAATATCTCACGCTTTACGAAAAGTAGAATGATTCGAGTTTGCTTGGATAATGAATGATGAAAAATGTTTTTCTCTCCCTTCGAACACTGCCTAAAAATGGTGATGATTCGAACCGAACCAAATGTCAACGAAAATGTGTTTCTCGCACTCCGTAAATTGAAAAAGCGAAAATGATGCAACAATGGTTTTATTCGATTTTTCTTTGCTTTTGCGAACTTCGACGTGCGAGAAAATGCATGCATGCATGCATTTTCTTTTGGTAAGTTCGAATCATAACCATATTTTCTCGCATGTCGAAGAAAAATCGAATAAAACCATTGTTTCACCATTTTTAGGTAGTGTTCGAAGGGAGAGAAAAACATTTTCTATCATTATGCAAGCAAACTCGAATCATTCTAGTTTTCGTAAAGCGTGAGATATTTTTGAATTTTTTCAACCTAACCTGTTCGAGTTTCGATTCGAAAATCACTGTTGAATATCCGTATTACGTGAGATGTCTATGAATATCACTGTACTAGTGTTGTTTGATACTTTCTTTCTTTTAAACTCGTAACACTTAATCATTTGGATTATTAGAAAACCGCCGGATTTGGAATTAGAAGGTCTTTTTAAGAGGCATTTCACAACGGTGGAATTTTTCCAAGGAACCATAATGAATCCAATCGACTTACAGAGGGTTAAGGTAATTTCCAAAAAGCAAAACAACACAAAACTTTTTTTAAACTGTTGATATAAAAACTATTCGAGAAAGAACCTGAAGAGGCTGCATATTATGGCACAGCAAGTAATATTTTCTTCTACTTCAAGGAGAACAAATATTATTCATACGCTCATAAAACTTTACCACTTTTTAATAGAAACGTTATCGTATCTGTTTAACTGTTGAAAGTATTTGATGTTTATTCGCTAGTGTCAAAACAATTTACATGGATGTCAGTGATGATGATGGCTGTATTTTATAACCGTGCATTAGGCCAATCTCAAACGTTTATTCGCAGTAATAATTTCTTTTAAATGTGTGACTTTACGTGCTATATAGTATCCTGCAATAGTGAGTCAACAAGTTTAATTGCTCTAAATATAATTTTCATCATATTTCCAGAATATATAACAAAAACGACTCTTTCATAGCTATCCTTAATATCTTTTTATTTTCTTCTCTATCTTTCTTTTTGTTGTGTCTTTAAACTATGTTTTGTAGTTTGGTTGGTTTTGTTTAATTTTAATTTTATACTACAAAAGTATTACTCAGGAAAAAGTTTGAAAAACGATTGTCCAGGTTTAGGTATAATTTTTAACAATTATTATTTTCTTTTTCGTTAAGAATTTGTCTATTTACTATATCACAATTTTTGTGTCCGTTTCTCCTCTCGTAACGCACTCTCCACAACACTTTTCATGTGATCATAACTAATGGTAAACCGTTCAATTGTCATAGACGCCTCTGATCCAGAAACATTTTAGAACGTCTGGTTTTCTTTGATCACATGTGAAAAGTGTCCCATTGGTTTGCACAGTTGCAAGACACAGACTCAACTTGCAATTTATATATTATGTTACTGTGGTTTGATTGTTAACTGATACAATATTATGTCAAATGTAGTTCTTTGTACTCATAATAGGTTCATCAGGAGCGTCACAAGTTTGTGTGTGTGCATTGATGCCTTTTTCTTGTACGAGGCTGTTTTAGCTTAAAAATTAGTTTGAAGTAGTTTACTATATTAGAGTCTGGAATCGCTTCTTTAACTTGGCGATCTTGATTTAGATGAAACCCGTAATACGATTGTCAAACTATCTAATTAGAGCAACTGATGCATGTTTAGGAAGCATGAGATTAATTGTTTAATTGTCTAGTCATAAGCATGTTAAATTGAAAGATAAACTTTTTAAACTGCATGGTCCCTAAACAATCCAATGATTCATAAAAACTATATACTGCTTTGAGGACAAGGCTATTACATTATTTTTTAGTACATTTTTATACTTACATACTAACTTTGGAATGCCACGTCAATCAAGAATCTAAACAAGAATAACTAATATTCTTTTTTTTTGTTTTTAAATCCATCCAACGCATGGAACAGGTCCATGAAGCAGACGCATGTCTAGTTCTGGCCAACAAGTACTGTCAAGATCCAGATGCTGAAGATGCTGCGAATATTATGCGAGTCATTTCCATAAAAAATTACTCGGATGATATTAGAGTGATCATTCAGTTGATGCAGTATCATAATAAGGTAAGCATTAAAAAATATTTATTGCTTTTATGACATTTTCTAAGATACACTGGATGCCAAATTACAAACAACTAGTCATTACTTTACAATGGTTAATATTCCAAGGCGTACCTGCTAAATATTCCAAGTTGGGATTGGAAGAGAGGTGATGATGTGATTTGCCTTGCTGAACTCAAGTTAGGATTTATCGCTCAATCCTGCTTAGCTCCCGGCTTCTCCACTATGATGGCAAATTTGTTTGCAATGCGATCCTTCAAAACGGTAATGATCATTATTATTATCGTCCATTGTACTTTTATTATTAGCTGTAGCTCTAGTCATTACGGAACACGTTTGTAATAACTGTATTCAACAACCCACAGTCGCCAGACACCCAAGCATGGCAAAATGATTACCTTCAAGGGACCGGATGTGAAATGTACACTGAAACGCTTAGTCCATCCTTTGTTGGGATGACATTTCCTCAAGCATGCGAGTAAGTGAACGAGATGGAACACTACAACCATGTGGGCCGAGAATCATTCTGATTACTCTCTGAATCTCTTTAGGTTGTGCTTCATTAAACTTAAGCTTCTGTTACTCGCTATCGAAATGAAGATTGAAGATGGAAGCGATTCAAAGATATCGATCAATCCTAGAGGAGCTAAAATTCAAGCTAACACTATAGGTTTTTTTATTGCACAGAGTGCCGACGAAGTGAAGCGGTAAGTTTTGCTCAAAACTGCTTGTTGATCTGCACACAATTTGTCTATCGTTTCCATATTACATAATATGTTGACCAAGTATGTTTATTAACCCATTTATTTCAGCGCATGGTTTTACTGCAAGGCTTGCCATGACCATATTACTGACGAGACCATGATCAAGAAGTGTAAATGCAAGAACTGTAAGTTTCAACGGTACCTTAGTACTGAATAGTTTATTTTTCTAAAACCAAGCATTCCCAAGGAAATATATGATAATTTCAAGAAAAAACCTGATGTATTCAAAACTTCAGAAGCTAAAACTGCAACAGGTTGCTAATTGCAATTCTGTCACATATAGTCCACTACGGACAATCGTACACAAAATAAAATTTTGAACTTAATCATACTAGCAGTATTTATATAACACGTATGAAGAATGAAACTAACGGTGAATGGACGTAATACAAAAATTAAATAAAAATAACTTCAGTGCTTCTATTTACGAGGGATATGATATTTGAAGTGTTGACATGTCGACAACCACGCTATTAAAACTGGTAACGTTTTTGCATTTGGTTGGGATCAAAAAGTGGAGAAGGATCACATCTACAATGATTGTCAAATATGATCATTTAATATAATTCATTGGATTGGTAGATATTGGAATTGGAATGCTCATGATGCTGCAGTCTTCGGAGATTACAGTTCCAGGTGTACGAATAAATGAGCAGGGTATGCAAAACTGGAAACAAATTTTAGACGTGGGCAAACCTATGTACTTGTAATCTCAGCTTAGCATAATTCTCTATTGAAAGTTGGAAATTTTAAAAACATTTATTCTCATTTTTTTTGTACTCGCCTAATTCATTTATCTTGTTTTACAGAGCCGAGTTTAACAAACAATTATTTTCATATTTGGAGAAAACAAAAATCGCTTCGTTTGTAAAGCATATTCCATTCGTTCATTATTTTTTCATTTTGTTTTATTTGCTTGGTCAAGTTCTAATTTAGTTTTACATGTAATACATTTTCATATGAAAGTTTGAACATTTTTTTCGTACTTTTTTAATTTAATTTATGCAAAATGTATGAATTTAAGTACACTAGAGCTTTTTTAATAAAAAGAATCATGACTGCTCTCAACCATTCTCTTTTCTATTCTGCAGCATTGTTTGACAAAACTTTCACCGGTTTACATATTGCCTGCTGTTTACATTCTCTTTGTGTATAATACGTTTCACTTCAAAAATCAAGTTTGAATGACAATACTCGTGAGCGTTTTTTTGTCTGGAACTATTTTTTCTCGAAATATGTTTTTGTTAACCCAACCAAATAAGCAACTAGTGGTGTTCTTTGCATATCCATACATGGGACGAATGAAACATGAAAACACTGTATGTTTTTGGAAGAACAAATCGATTGTAGCGTATTAACATCTTGTCCCACTACCGTTCTCACAAATTTGTAGCGTAATTTTTAAGTGAAAGTAATATTCTAGTTGGTGATAGAGTAACCCTTAGTTCAATTCTAAGAGGAATGATTGCTCGAAAATTATGCAAAAGATTTTTATTTTGCGAAAGTTACTATTGACAGTAATTTTGTCTGTTTTTCAACTCACTCGTTCACTCTGACAATTTCCCTTACTAGTACTCATTTTAACTCTGTCTCTATAAAGAAGTACCCTTTGTGGTTTTCAATTACACTACAAAATATTAAGTATGTTTAGCTGTAATGATAGAACCATCCATTAACTATAAACAAATCTGTTAACATGTTATGGTAAATGAAATTACCTGTTCGCAGTATTAAATTATTCGTAAAGAATAAAAATGTAAATTTCTCTTCTTTTCTCTTTTTACAGTGGCAACTTTCCGGAAAGGAGTTCGGGCTGTTCAGGCGGTTGGGCGAGCTAGTGAGTTCATTTTTAATTAACCAAACGCATTTTTAAAAATCTAGGAGCACACACTATTATACTAACCGTGTTTTTTGGAACGATTTTGACTACTAATTGGTCTTATATATTTCGGATGTATTTCATGTTTTGTCATTTACCATACTAGTGGAGCACTCATAGTTCTCTGTTTGTTCTGAGTTTTTGTGCGTGAATGCGTACGGACGTTCACACCAAGTCAACATTTTATTTTTGTTTCCAAAAACAGAACAGAACAAAAAAAGCTCACAAAACTGTTGTTGAGTAATTAATCTCTTTCACCACTCCTAAAATCCAATTTTATAGATGATGTGATCTTAAAAACTGTAGTTTGTAACATCTAACATTGCAGAGCAGTGGACAAATATGAATTGTAGTGAGAAATATCACACCCATGGTTTCCATTCATGCCATATTGCTGTCGTGAAGATGCCCTCACCAAACCGTAGTTTGATTTTTTGGTATATTTCTCCAATCGGGGAAGTATACAGTATTGATATTATGTAGTATTTATAGAAGAAACGTAGATAGGTAGACTAGTTTTTATTGCAGAAGTAGATTAATGTAACAAAACTAACTCTGTGTACATTAAGTGTTAATAGTTGTTGTTTATCCTTGGTTAATAGTAGGTGTTTAACCGTTTTTGTAGTAGCCGCAAACAGTTGTGTAGTGGTTCGTTAGAACGTGTTATAATCCATATAGTTAACGGGGTAGTCATTAAAAATCACCTCATATCAAGATCTGATATGGCTATAATATACGTTTTTTTTACATTGCGTAAATTATACAAAATCAGTGAGCTTTTTTATGTCTCCTCGTCCCCCTCTCTTGCCCAGTCTGTTCCACGTTCTGTTGAATGTGTGTGTGCGTGTTTAATTCACTTTTTTATGTGTCGAGTAGATTTAAACTTTTATTGTACGATTTAAGTATATTTTATCTATATTATTTTATTATTTTGTGATGTTGTTGCTCTATGTGTCTCTCTTGTTTTTCCTGTATAGGCGACGACTTTACTCTCTACGCCGGTAAGTGCCTGTGAATCTCTGAACTCTTTCTCTCTACTCTGGTTAACACCAAACTCACTTTCACCATCCGTTCCTTAACTGGCTCACTACAGTTGTTTTACTGCAATCCACTAAATTCACACTATAATATTTTTAACATTCAAATTTACCTATGACTGATATTTCAAGGGTTATAAAACATTGCGAAGATTATTATTATTAGACATGTATCCTTGCACTTTTAAACATTATCACACCATCCATACATTCCATCCTATTTTTTACCATATCGGAAACCAGCTTTTGCTGTCTTGGGGTCTATGAATGAACCAACATATAGCGCTATTAGTAACGTTTCGCATTGTACATACTTCAACGAGTAACTACAGAAAACTTTACAAACTCTTTTACTCATTTAATAGCTCGTTAGCCCCCAGTATTACTAACCATTGCATACACCTGCACAGTATATTAGTCACCAAGAGAATGTTTAATATCATATGCAATTAACACATTCAGTACGAGGATAGACTAGAGGATTTGTTTTTCCTTTAAACTCAAAACAACAACATCAAGTCAAGTTCGTACAGGTTACACGGAAAGAGTTTTGTTTCTTCTATACATACGGGTGCAATTAAATTTGCCTTTTCTCTACATATGTATGCTATTTTATCTGTGTGCGTATTTTTTTTTATATGCCGTTGTTCAAACATTAGCTATGACTGAAAATACGTATTGTAAAAAAGTTTAAGAAATCGTATCGAAAGATATCGTAAATCGTTAACAAACATAAGTAAGCATAGAATAAGTAAGAGAAGAGCGAGTACTACCGCGAAATCGTCAACTCGAAAAAAAATTGACGAAGGTTGCTGATTGGTTGAAGCTTTGTTTACAATTGTGGACTCGATCCACATTGATCCTTCAACCAATCAGCAACCTTCGTAAATTTTTTTCGAGTTGACGATTTCGCGGTAGTAGTCGGTCTTCTCTTAGAGGGTTTTTTTCTATGATAAGTAAGTAGTTAAACTTGACTAACTGATTGCATCTTTGTCAAGCTATCAAATTGGAATGTGTACATACATGAAAACTATTTTAAACAATCTGAATGCACTGCTTAGTATGTTGTAAANTTTTTTTCTATGCACTAAAGCTAAATGACTACAATTGATTCAATACATATTATATATATATATATTCAATATATACTATAAAGTTGATTCAATTATCTCAGATGCTAATGACTAATAACAAACTTCTTAGAATCATGACGACCACTTGCAAATTCATGAACGTTCACGTCTTCCATCAATGTTTCTGCACATGTTTCTGAAGGATACTTTTTCCTTTAAACTCCTTGCCACATACCTTGCAGAAATATGGGCGCTCTGTGGTGGGACATCCGTTAACGTGCCCGTGGAGATAAACCTGTGTACAAAATACGCAACTAAATTTCCCGACATGATTATGCCTTTGGATGACGTGCTTCTTAAGAGCCCGTTTGTCGTTGAAGGCCGCCTCGCAAGAGTTGCACTGGAAATCCCTCCGATTGCTGTGACGAGTCTTCTTGTGTACATTCAAACCGGAAGAGGACTTGAAAAGTGAGCCGCAAATCGTACAGGAAAAGAGCCGCTCTCCTGAATGGCTGCGGACATGGTCGTCGCGATTCGCTTTCTGATTGAAAGCAGCTCCACAAATGTAACACTTGAAGTCTTTCCGGTTGCTGTGAATCTTCTCGTGTGTTCCACCGCCCTTTTTTCCTCTAGTATCCTCCCTCAAGTACGACCCCCACACTTACCTAGTCTACAACTTGGAGGAGGACCCCGAAGAACCCTCCAGCAGCTCCACTACTCCTCCTCCAGAGGAGACACCCTCTGTCCCCAGTTTTATTCCGTACGCCCACAACCGAAGGATGATCCTTCCATACAAGCAGACAGCTATTTTGGAAAAACCTATTGTGAGACGTGGATCTACGCAGCGGCTGTAGTACACTGCCATCTTCGAAGCCTTCCTACGCACGGTGGACAGCCCGTTTTCCCAATCCGTCACTGTCAGCGCGATTGACCGCCATGGGCTGATATCCAACACGAGGAGTACTCACTCCAGGACGTTGGAGGTGGTAGTGAAATTGATTCCAAATATTCATGACCCAAAGGATTTACAAAGTTCATTTCCAAACAGGTTCTGTGGGGCTACTGTTTGTACCACTTCACATAGCTCTTCGTTGCACAGTTCCAAGCTTTCTAAATACAAGCTAAGCTCATCGAATGAACTCTGGTCATCACCCTTTTGAGTATCAACAAGCAAGCTTTCTACCTTTCTTGAAAGCTATTAGCTTCGTCTTTAGAGCTTATAAGCTTTTATTTGTGTACAGCGACCACACTTGCAACTTTTAGAATCCCAACCAAAGCAAGCATTACTGTAACGATGTGAAGAGAAAACCAAGAGGAAACTGCAAAAGATGATCTGCATTCCTTCGTGGTATTTTGTAGTTTCCACGCTCAAAAATCAGGAACCAAGGTATCTGCGTTGAGGGGCATGAACGCGAAACGCCAAATGTCTAGATTGGATGAATTTTCCGGATCAACTTGAAACTTGATGTTTTTTTTGCATTGTATTGTTAAAGATTTAATGTGAGAGTTTCATGTCTGCGTTTCAGAATTATATATCTTCCACTAATTGCAATTATCTTCTGTATGTCAACTTTGATTGCAGCCATACTGAAAATAGTGAAAATACTACAAGATTTCTTTAAGCTTGGATAAAAGAAGTTTTGGTGCATCAGGTGCATGTTATCCGCACTGCAAAAGTTTAGATAAGATATTTCAACGAAAGATGATGTTAAATAGAGCGTTATCACATTTTAGGATAGGAAAAGTATTTTCATAATCAATTGAAATGAAAATGAACCAAGTTGAGCATCAATCTGATCGCGTAATTTTGGTATGTCATTTGGTTCGTTTTCAAAACAACATGTTTCATCCCACAACTCTGAATCATTGCGGTTTTCAGTAATTCTTCCAAGTTGTAAGTAAAAGGTTTTGTTTTTCACTAATCAATTCTGTTTGTTATTCATATGCAGTAGTTTTTAGCACTGCATTTCCGCACCCATTGGGATCATTGACTTTTTAAAAGATAACCTCTCTCAGCTAAATTCCGTTCTTGTCATACTAACTAACTGATCTGGTCAAATCGATTTATCCAAATTGGTATTTGTAACTGTGTATGATTATTCAATTAGTTTATTTCTAAGGCCAGTAGCCCCATATAAATCAAAATCACTATAATTACTTTTTTCTCGTCTTATTTATTACGTGTCCACACACACGGTCATTATAGAGTGCATATCAATATCTGTCCTATAAAACTACCAGATTCCTCTGACTCCTGTTTGTTTCTGGTTTGGAGCTCCTCTAAGCGACTATCACTATCAAACTAGTAATAAACTGTAATAAAAAAAACTCTTATTTTGGAAGAAACTCTCACCTTCAAAGCTCTAAAATGATCGAGGTCAGTAGAGTTGAATTTTTTATCGTAAACATTATTAAAATGTCATCGTTGTATTGACTAAAAACTAAACACACACAAAAGCGATGATTATCCAACCAGAAAATTTACCCTTGAACACATGAAGCGCATGCGAATTATACATTTTTTAGCATAATATATGCCTAAATAAATTCCGTCCGTCCCCGCCAAGTACAACTCATCAACTAAAAAAACAATTAGTGGATTTCTTATTACCTATGATCATTTTATTGTCATAGGTACGTTCCGTCCTTTTTAGTTGGCCGTCTTTCGGTAAAAAGATTAAAACAAGAATCCCTTCGCATACAAAGCCTACCTTCCGAAACTAATCAACAAGAAAAACTCCATTTAGAAATTTGCATGAGTCATAATTGCCAATATGCCTATGACAGTTTGCAACACTACATGATAAGTCGTCACCTTGCTTGACATTTAGTCAGTTTTCTTAGTGAGCATACATGTGACCAGTTTTTATACAGGTAGAACTTATAGCGGTGTGCCACGACCATTTAATACGACAATTTCTTCCTGTGGTTCTTAAGAAATTAATTTTAAGGCACTTTTTTTGTTATAATTTCCATTGCAAAACAAACATTGCTCCATAACCTTTAATGGGGTTTGTGCATAACAGCAGGAGCGGCACTGTTATATCACGGCAAAACACTTGGTTCAAATTGAATACTGTGCGTAAAGCATATCATGTTGTCTAGCTTGTTTCTTCACGCGCTTCTCTACGACGCTACATTTAGTTTGTAATTCACCTTGATTCGCTTCTTTAACTATTCATTTCGCTTGCAATTTGGGATTTACCAAGAAACTCTGATTGATAGCTTCAATCATTAACCAAAAATTGTTGCATGCATACAACTGATCTTGATAATTATTGCAAGGTGCATGCGT
>JAAXOA010001616.1:0-15376 GCA_036561885.1 Salina celebensis
CGCGCAGTGTTACGCCATGGAATACCCTTCCAGATGCAAATAACGTGAGACGTATATGCAAGGACATGGAGGATGACTATGAACAGGCTCAAAGGCTTCAAATTTTGTATCCGGGCAGATTTAAGTAAAATTTATTCAAACAATACAGATTACATTCTCACCCTAACTATTTAATGCTATTTATGAGTCTTTTTTGCGTACAGAGTTCTTCGATATGAAGATATGGCTTTGGATCCTATGGCCATTGGCCAGAATATCTTTAACTTTGTTCACCTCCAATTTCACAGTAACGTAGAGAAGTTCTTGAAATCCCATACTCACCGCAATGAAGAATACTCGATAAGATCTGCTCACTCTTATGTAACTCGGAATTCAAAAGCAAATGCATTCAAGTGGAGGAAGCTAACTGATTTCCAAACCAATTTTAGCTCGATTGAGCATATCCAGAGAAGCTGTTCTAAAGTGATGGATGCTTATGGCTATGTTCCAGTGTGGGAATCAGCAAGGCTAGCGAAATTTTCCCCACTCAAAGAACCTCAACATCCAGAAATGTTTATAGGCTTTTGAACATGAAACAATCGTTTGCTCTACTATAATAAAAGTTATATTCCAACGAAAATGTGTGATGCAATATTTGACACTGTGGCGGCAGCATCTTCCTTGGAACGTTTCATTGCCTCAAACTCTCCAACATCATATCGTTGGACACACATGGAATATTTTCCTGGTTTAATTATAGTACTCATTGTCAGTACTTGAATACGATGTGGAATAATTATCCTCGTTATATTGTTGAATTGTCCTCATAGAACAATATATAGCTAAAATGGCATTCCAATGCAATGTTCTCACAACTACATATTAGGGAGTTGAGCTTTGAACGAATCGATATTAAAAATTGAAAGTATGAGAACGAAATCATCAAAACCGACTCCAGACACCAAAATGATAATGTATTTTTTTATGTTTTGTATGTTGCTCCTGACGGTTTCTCTTGCTGTACCCTAATCGCATATTCATCTAATGGAATTTTGCACTCCGCATATTGATCAAACAACAAAGTTTCGCTCTTTCTTTTTCTTTTTCCTTGAAAACTGGTTGTAAAGTTGGATGAACTTTCTCTAACAATCAATATTCTGTTTTGATAATATGTTCTGGTGCTGACACTGTATCTTTCTCTAAAGTTATCTTTTGCATATTTCATTTGTATCATGCAGCTCCATCCCTGTAACTTTCTCCAAGCTTTCACTTCACTGCGCGCTGATACACATACACAGTTGTCGGGTGAAAATTGAACAATGACAACGAAGTTCGCCTCCTGATAAATTGATTGGGTGCTTTAATCATTTTAAAAATGGGAGGGGGGAAGGAGCAACATGGGAGTACGGGTTACGAAGTGGGAGTGGACCTTCGCCTGGACTTCATTTACGAGTATGTTCTTCGGTCCCTCAGAATCAAGATGGACAAGTGGCAAAAGATGTTGAATCAGGAAGAATACCGAGGAGTTCTCAGCGACTTTTTTGATAAGCGTGATAAAATGGTAAGAGGCTGGCTTACCGAATTCGCACAGGCTTACACTGATAGGAATATATACAAACACTGTTGAATGTTTTTCAGGTTATCGTCTTGAGTTTAAACTCTCTAGGACAGCTCACAGCAATTGATGGCTATCATTCTGCAATGAAGCAAAAGTCTTGCTACTTCATTAAAAAGGAGATAGGAACTTTCTCCAAGGAGGATCCACATTTCCGCGAGCAACTTGTTTATGGTGATTTAGCACCTCAGCCGTTAGAAGCGCTCGTTTCATTCATAGAAGAAATTGTGGCACCGGTAATAAGTTCTGAAATCAACCAGGCAAAATGGCCAGCAACTGTGGTTGCTGATGTGAGACATCACACTGAACAAGTTTCAGGCGTCATTTACACGGTTCAAGGTCAATTAAAGAAGAAAACGTTGCTTCATATGCCTCTTGATGAAGGAGAAATTGACCGCAACGTTCGTATAGTCACTGAAAAGTAATCAACATATGAAAAATTGTTTCAAAATTACAAGTGTTATATATATTGAATGCAATTTTGTTATTATTCAGGGGACCTCCAGGAATAGATCCTCAATTCAAGAAAAAACTTGAGAGCTTAGTGGTCCAATGGAACCAACAAAGCACTGCAGTCATTCATCAAGACTCTTCTACACTTCTTTCTGTTGCATCAAACTCTGCAGCAGCCGCAATTCATCCGACGCCATTGGTGGAGCTCCAGTTCTGGGACGATCGCGTGGCCGACTTGGANCAGCCGCAATTCATCCGACGCCATTGGTGGAGCTCCAGTTCTGGGACGATCGCGTGGCCGACTTGGAATGCATTTATGAGCAACTATGCCATCCAAACCTTCAAAAATGTGGAACTTTATTGGAGGCTATTGATTCTGTGTACTGGCCCTCCTTCCGGGCAACTTATCGGAATGTCGTTAGTGGTCTCGCCGAATCCCGGGATATTTTACTTCACTTGAAACCACTTCGAAAGTATATCGATGCCGTTCAAGGCGCTTCATTTGACGAAGTCACTCCCCATCTTGATCCCATGATGCAGTGCGTCTGTCTAATCTGGGGATATTCTAAGCACTACTGCAACCCCGCCAGGGTCATTGTCCTACTCCAGGAAATATGCAATCTGCTCTTGGAAATGGCCCGCACATACACCGGAGGATCGTCCATCTTCCAAATGGAACCGGAAGAAGGTTTGCAAAAAAGTTGTACTGTTCTTCATGTGCTCTCATATTTCCGAAATGTGTACGCGACTGAGAAGTCCCGCCTGGAGAAGTACTATTCGGTTGACCATCTTCCAGTAAAGCCCTGGGATTTTCTTCCTCATTTGGTATTCCATCGGTTTGATAAGTTCCAAGATCGCATTAAGAAACTTAAAGACTTGTTTGAAACAGCGGTGGAGCTTTGTAAACTGGAACGTATTGATTTCGGTGGAAATCATGGGAAGCAATTCAGTAGTAAAGTCCAAAAGCTCCACGAAGAATTCATTGAATTTTTCCAGCAATTTAGTAGCCTTTCGTATGATTGTTCAGATCCAGAGGACGACAGCTTTGAAGCAGATTATCAAGAATTTTTGGAAAAGGTTAAAGATATTGATCAGCAATTATCGGCCATTTGCGCTCACGCTTTTGACGCTTGTCACACTCCGGAATCTATTTACAAACTGATCATAACTTTAGGTCAGTTAATTGAAAGGCCAATCATCAAAGCTGATTTTGAACCGAAGTTTCCCAAGTATATCACAATGCTGGATAGTGACTTTGACAGAATTCAGGACATTTTGGAAAGGAATGTTATCGCAGTTCCGGTGCGAGAGAGGGTCGGGATTTATCTTCAGTTTCCACCGTATTCAGCTTCAATTCACTGGGCGAAAGATATGCACGAAAGGATCACTGAAAATATGACACAATTTAATAGTTTGAATTTAAACTTTGAGGACAAAGATCTCGTCAAGAAGTTGACGGAAAGACATGAAAAACTGTCTACCACGTTGAAAAAGTTCCAAGATGAGACTTTTGAAGCTTGGAAAAAAGAAGTGGAAACTGACGGACAAGGATGGATGGACGAGTTTCTATTTACTGACGGTGACGAAATAGACGATATTCAGGTCAACTTATCGCCCCGAGCTGTATGGAACACTAAAAGAAATCCGGTACTTGAAAATGGCTGGTTATAAGGACATTCCAGAACTTGCTAAAACTCTGGAAAAACAAATTGGAAAGCTAAGGCGGTACATGATAGGTTTGGAAAATGTCGCTCAAAGTTATAACGAAAATACTCAACATTGCTTCTGACGTGGAACTGAACTTGCTGCGAGCGAGAATAGATGAAATTGACCTGATGATTTTGGAAGGCAGGGAAATGTTGAAGTGGTCGGATCCAGGAGTTGATAAATACATGGACCGGCTTCAAATGCCCGTCGACAGGCTTCTGGTTAGAGTGAGACAAGCTGTTGACAACGTGGATTTGGTTAGCAAAATGGTTCTTAGTTTTGTCGAGGTCCCAATGTTTTCAAGAAAAGACGGGAAACGGGGAGAACTTCTGAGAAGCCCTGAGGAACCCTGGATGCTGCAAAAGAAGCAAAAACAGTACAAAGAGATTGACGACATGTCTACGAAAATTACGGAAATAGTGAAGAAAAATCAGGAGCTACTCGTCGAAGAGGATACTAATCAAGAAGCATGGGAAGAGTACCTTAAATATGTGGAGGGAATTATTACACATGGATTGATTAGAACGGTGGCTGTGTCGTTGGGATATTTACTTGATCACACTGACCCCAGCCTCACCCCAAGTCCGCTGTTTCAAGTAGTTCTAGAGTTGGGTACTAAAGGGCCTGTCTACAATCCTGGTTTAGATGAGGCCTTGGAGGGTAGCTTTATGCAAATGGTGGAGGATATTGTTGACGACATTTGTCATCAAGCGGTCTTAGTAAAGAGAGTACTCGTTGATCCACCACCACCCCCGAAGCCGGTGGAAGAAGAACCAAACAATGAAGAACAAGAAGAATACGAGCATCCCCACTTTCTTGTAATTTTGAATTTTAAGATTTTAACTGTGAGAGTAATAATTAATATTTCATTTAATTGACATCATTCTTTTCCCCCAGGACATGGTAGAAGCTCACGATGACATTGTTGAAATGAAGGACGAACTGAATTCCAGAATTCGGGTGGTTGTGACGAAGTCTTTTGAATATTCAGCAAGATTCGATGCATTTTCATACTTATGGGAAGATGACAAAAAGGAGTACCTTGTTCAGTTTCTCAAGTATGGACATCAGTTGACACAAGAGGATTTTGACTTGAAAGCCCAGGGGGAAACCATTCCTGAAGTTGCTCCTACGCTGGACCAGTTCAAGGAAGTTGTAAGTTTTCTAATTTAATTTACTATTTAGTATTTACTAATTAATGCGATGTAGACAAACATGGACATGTTATTTGGCTCCAATGGGTTGAAAAGCAGGAAGATAGGAATCACACGCTCCCCATTAGCATTCGAAAACAAGACTTTCGTTTTAGCTATTAGCTGTTTACGTAGGCGCGAAGAACTCGAATCTGTTTCTAATATCGAACTCGCGTGTACTTTTTGAGTCAAACAACATCTTAAAATCCTTACTAACTGCAGCGCTGGATGTTTTTCGTTTGCCATGTTCAAATTCAAATATTTGTATTAAAAACGACAAGGCCATAATTGGTATCATTTTTCACTCTAGATTGACAAGTTTGAGAGCATTTACAGTGAAATCACCAAATTCGCGGGGGAGATTATCTTCGAAAAATGGTTCCGACTGGACATGAAACCATTTAGAGAATCCCTTCTGAACTTGTGTAGCTCCTGGGGCTTAATGTTCAAACAGTACCTGATAGACAGTGTGATTGGAGGGCTCTCAGGGCTGGATCAGTTTATACTGGAAGCCGAAGCAGGTCTAACTCAACCACTTATGGAAGGCGACTTGAAAGACATTGATAAGTGTAATGAGTTGGCTTCAGCAAGTTAAAGAACGGCAACAAACGACAGATAAAATGTTTGATCCAATCAAGCAGTACATTGAGCTGCTTAAGTTGTATGATTATGAGCTGCCAGAAAGCGTTTTTGTCCAGTTGGAAGAGTTACCGCAGAGGTGGCTGGGAACCAAGCGGCTAGCTATTCAGGTGAAAAGCCAGGTGGCTCCGTTGCAAGCTCAGGAAGTTTCATCAATACGGAAACGGATTGCGGACTTTGACTTGAAGCAGCACGCGTACAGGGACAGGTTCCGGACATTTCCGTTTTTCGAGTAAGATTCTGATCTTTTCTTTGTCCCAAAAATATATATTTAAGCCTAATTTCCTTTGTTTAGTTCTAGTCTGTTTGTTTTCATTACACAGTCAAAATTCTGCTTTTCCATACAAAGAAATGGACAACGTTCACTTTGAAACATGCATTCTGGAACAAGAATACCAAGATATTTGTTCAGCAGCTGGGTTATTTGAAGTCCATGTTCCAGAACCGAAAGCTGCTCGCCAATGTCGCAAAGAGATCCGGTTGGCAAAGCAGATTTGGGATTATATTTCAATTGTGCTTGCATTCATTGACGACTGGAAGACTTCTCCGTGGCAGAATATTAACGTAGAAAACATGGATCTCGAATGCAAGCGAATGTCGAAAGAGGTTAAAGCTATGGACAAAGATGTCAAAGACTGGACTGTATATCTTGGACTGGAAGCAACAATACGGAATATGGTGTCTTCCCTGAAATCTGTTGCCGAGTTGCAAAATCCATCGATCAGAGAAAGGCACTGGGAGGAGTTAATGGCATCCACTAAAATATGGCCGAGGCTATACAAAATGCTAATTGTAAGTTAATTTTGCACAATTAAATTAATGCTTATTTGAATTGTTTTCTTTCCTGATTTCCGCAGCACAAATTCTCAGCAGACCCTCATACAACACTGGCTGACCTGCTTGCCCTGAATCTTCACAATTTCGAAGAAGAAGTAAAGAATGTTGTAGATAAGGCAGTGAAAGAGAGTTCGATGGAAAAGACACTGAAGGAATTGAATGACACTTGGTCCATGCAAGAATACAACTTGGAACTTCATCCGCGCACTGGCGTGAACTTAATCAGGGCTTCAGAAGAACTCATCGAAATTCTCGAAGACAACCAAGTTCAGCTTCAAAACATTGCTATGTCAAAGTATATTGCTTTCTTTCAAGAAGAAGTCGACTATTGGCAGTCTCGCTTGTTTATTTGCGACCAAGTCCTCAGCGCTCTAAATGAAGTTCAGCGAACTTGGTGTCACCTCGAGAGTATTTTTATAGGCAGCGACGACATCAGAATAAATCTTCCTCAAGACTCGGCTCGGTTTGATGGTATTGACGATGACTTCAAAAAGATCCTGGAGAAGTTGTACGTATCGAAAAATGTTGCAGAAACAACAAATCAACCGGATGTACTCAAAGAACTGGAAAGATTGCAAAAGGAGCTTGCAGTTTGCGAAAAGGCGCTTGCAGATTATCTTGAAACGAAACGTCTCGCTTTTCCCAGATTTTACTTTGTCAGTTCGGTGGATCTACTGGATATATTAAGCAACGGAAATGAACCCGAAATGGTGTGTCGCCATTTAGCCAAACTGTTTGATTCCATGAGCCGGTTAGAGTTTGATAAGGATAATCCGACAAACCCCAAGATTGCAAAAGCCATGAAAGCAAAAGACGGCGAGATAGTGACGTTTGATGAACCTTGTGACTGTACAGGCGCTGTGGAACAATGGTTAGGCCGTTTGGAATTACGCATGCGGTCTACAATTAGGAACTACTTTGCCATTAGTACTCCCGCATATGAAGACCTGGCGAGAGATGTTTGGATTCAACAGTTTCCCGCACAAAATGCCCTTTGTGGGACACAAATTTGGTGGACTGCGGAAGTGAACCAGGCCTTCACACGACTAGAAGATGGATATGAAAACGCTCTCAAAGATTACCAGAGAAAACAAGTGAACCAGTTAAATACACTAATTGGATTGCTTATTGGGTCGATGTCAAGCCAAGACAGACAGAAAATTATGACGATTTGTACCATTGATGTGCATTCTCGAGATGTAGTTGGAAAATTGATTCAAATGAGAGTGGAATCAGCCCAGGCGTTTCAGTGGCAAAGTCAGTTGAGGCATAGATGGGATATCAAAGATGGCGATTGTTATGCGAATATTTGCGATGCAGAGCTGAAGTACTGGTATGAGTACTTGGGCAATACTCCTCGATTGGTAATCACTCCGGTAAGATTATTTGCGTACACAGGAATACAAATTCCGCTAAACGAAGATTTGATACTAAGCCAGATGAACTTTCTAATTAGCTAACGGACAGGTGCTATATCACTTTGACACAGGTAATCAAAATCAATGATCAGATAGTTTGCAGTTGTGAGAGTGTCTACTAAAAGTTTTTTAATGATGTCTTTAGTCACTGCATCTTGTTATGGGAGGAGCCCCAGCAGGTCCTGCAGGAACGGGCAAGACAGGTAAAATGATCAAACTAAATCCTTTAATTGTGTCTGCTTGAGGATATAATTTTGAAACTACATTTCGAATTCAAAAGAAACGACAAAGGATCTTGGACGTGCATTGGGAATGATGGTGTACGTATTTAACTGTTCAGAACAAATGGATTATCGCTCCGTGGGGAATATCTACAAGGGCCTTGCTCAAACTGGGGTACAATTCCATAATATATGTATTATGCACCAGTAAAGATTACAGTGGACATTGATGATTTTTGTTATAGGCTTGGGGATGTTTTGATGAATTCAACCGTATCACAGTGGAAGTACTATCTGTTGTAGCGGTACAAGTCAAGTCTATTCAAGATGCAATCCGAGATCAAAAATTGCGTTTTAACTTCATGGGAGAAGATATAGCGCTGAACCGCACAGTTGGCTTGTTTATCACAATGAATCGTACGTAAATGATCACACAACCACAATTAAAAAGTTATCTTTTTATAATCGCTATTTCCTTGGGTCTAATTTTAGCCGGATACGCGGGACGTTCGGAACTACCAGGTAAACTATCCTTAATATAACTCAGCTAACTTAAACGCAATGACTTATGTTTTTGTACTTTTGTATATAGAAAATCTGAAGGCCTTGTTCCGTCCTTGTGCCATGGTTGTACCTGATTTTGAACTGATCTGCGAAATCATGTTGGTTGCGGAAGGTTTCCAAGAGGCGAGAGTTCTCGCGAGGAAGTTCATAACTTTGTATACGCTTTGCAAAGAACTGTTATCTAAACAAGATCACTATGATTGGGGATTGCGAGCCATCAAGTCGGTATTGGTAGTTGCTGGGTCGTTGAAGGTCTGAACCTCTCCTGCAATAAACCGTATCGTTTTTAATTTCCCACGTGTATTTCCTAATCATTTTGCATCTTATTACAGAGGGGAGATCCAGGACGACCTGAAGACCAAGTACTCATGAGGGCTTTACGAGATTTTAACATCCCCAAAATCGTCACTGATGATATGCCCGTTTTCATGGGCCTTATTGGAGACCTGTTTCCTGCTCTGGAGGTTCCCCGAAAGCGAGATGCCGACTTTGAGTCTAACGTTCGAACAGCTACTGCCCAACTTAACCTACAACCTGAAGAAAATTTCATCTTAAAAGTGGTTCAGCTGCAAGAGCTTATCGATGTGCGTCACTCAGTCTTCATTGTTGGTAATGCAGGCACTGGGAAAACGCAAGTTTGGAAGACTCTGTTTAAAACTTACCAGAACTCGAAAGTGAAGCCATTTTGTAATGACCTTAATCCAAAGGCTGTTACAAGCGATGAACTGTTTGGAGTGATAAATGCTGCTACCCGAGAGTGGAAAGATGGAATACTGTCTGTACTTATGAGAGATCAAGCTAATATGGCAGGTGATGGTCCACGCTGGATTATCTTGGATGGTGACATTGACCCAATGTGGATTGAAAGTTTGAACACAGTTATGGACGACAATAAGGTCTTAACATTAGCAAGTAACGAAAGAATTGCGTTGACCAAAATGATGCGGCTTAATCTTTGAGATTTACACGCTGAAAACAGCGACACCCGCTACAGTCAGCAGAGCTGGAATTTTGTATATAAATCCACAGGATTTAGGCTGGAATCCGTAAGATCAAAATACATACTCTTTGTCGCCTTTCATTCAAATCTCTTATCCATACACGTTCCATAGGTTCGTAGCAAGCTGGTTGGAAGGTCGAGAGAATCCTGCAGAGAAAGCTAACCTCACAGTCCTCTTTGACAAGTATGTCCCCACAGTGGTAGATATGTTCAGATGCCGATTTAAGCGAATAACACCAATTCCGGAGTTAACTCATGTCCAGCTTCTTTGTAATCTCTTGGATTGCCTGTTGTCGCCTGAAGTTCTTCCTCCAGAGTGCCCCAAAGAGTGGTATGAGCTGTACTTCGTATTTTGTGTGGTTTGGGCATTTGGCTCTGCTTGTTTCCAAGATCAAACAGTCGATCATCGTGCTGACTTCAGCAAATGGTTCCAGCAAGAGTTTAAATTCGTAAAGTTTCCGACGGGAGGCTCCGTTTTTGACTATTATATCGATAATGAAACGAAACGGCTAGTTCCTTGGACTGAGAAGGTACCAAGGTTTGAACTAGACCCAGACATCCCTCTCCAAGCTACAATTGTCCACACCTCAGAGACAATCAGGATAAAGTTCTTTGTCGACTTACTTATGGACAAAGGTCATCCACTTATGTTAGTTGGAACAGCAGGTTCCGGGAAAACTGTACTAGTTGGCGATAAACTGACATGTTTACCAGAGAGTCACATGGTCTGCAAAATTCCTTTCAATTTCTACACTACTTCTGAAATGCTTCAGCGAGCAATGGAGAAACCACTGGAGAAAAAGGCTGGAAGAAATTTTGGACCACCCGGGAATAAGAAATTAGTTTACTTCATTGATGATATGAACATGCCGGAAGTAGACGCATACGGTACTGTTCAACCTCACACCTTAATTCGCCAGCACATGGACTATGGTCATTGGTATGACCGCCTGAAGATAACTCTGAAAGATATCCATAATGTTCAGTATGTGGCATGCATGAATCCAACCGCGGGAAGTTTTACAATCAATCCTCGTCTTCAACGGCATTTTGCTGTATTTTCTGTTGGATTCCCTGGACAAGACGCACTCCAAACCATATACAAGACCATTCTACATCAGCATTTGACCAGCGGAGTCCACAAATTTAGTCCGCAAATACAAAATGTCTGTCAAGGTATTGTCAACACGGCTCTGCTACTCCATACGCGGATAGCTGGGAGCTTTCTCCCGACAGCGGTAAAGTTTCATTACATCTTCAATTTAAGGGACCTGTCGAACATTTTCCAGGTATGACATGAATAAACTGAAGAACTATTTGAAATTTGAAAATCCGTTATAGACAAGTTCCTTCAGGGGATAACTTTGGATTATATTTTAGGGTCTAATATTTAGTACATTCGATTGTATTCAAAACCCAATTGATGTGGTGCGTCTATTCATGCATGAAACTTCTCGGGTAAGTCTTGCAGCTAAAATGTTAAAGTCTACATTTAATTGCGGAAGTGTATAATTCTATGTTTGACTAGGTTTACGGGGACAAACTGGTGGATGACAAAGACCTGCAAACGTTCCATAAAATACTGTCGGATAGTGTGAAGAAAGGTTTTGAAGTATGTTTTGCATCAATGAATGTTTTGCTTTCTCTGTAAACAATTATTTGTAACTTGCTTTAATGACTGTTTTCATCTCGTACTTCATTACAAAACTGATGACAGCTAAAGAAGTCAAAAACTCTTCATTACGAGATTTTCCCTGAAGTTGCTTCCACTGTGGGTATCTTATCGGCAGATAAGACTGTTTTTGAACACCCAAAAATTGGGACTCAAATCGCTTCCATTTTGACAATACTAAAATTTTTGCTGACTTTCTCCCCGAAATTACTCTACTCTCAAGTAGTTTTCCAACTCTCTCTTAATCATTAACGAGTTTTTGTGTCGTAAAACCGTAGCCCTTCACTAATTGGTCACTTTGCACTGAAAACCTGTGAGATACTTTCTTTACTTTGAATAGAAAATTACGCAGTGATGTATTTTAATTTTGAGGGAATGAAACGTTTCAGGATATGGATGAATCCGCGCTCATGGCTAAGCCTCTCATTTACTGCCATTTTGCTCAGGGCATTGGGGACCCCAAATACATGTAAGTAAAAAGACCATTCCAAACTTCACGAGAAAATTTTAATGACACTTGACACAGTCTCGATGTTTCTAATACACAGGCCCGTTACAGACTTCAGCAGCCTCCAGCGTCAGTTGGAAGACGCCTTGAAGTCATATAACGAGTTCAACTCAATCATGAATCTTGTTCTTTTCGAAGAACGCTATCAATTATATTTGTCGAATCAGTCGAATTCTGGAGTCACCCCGAGGGAACGCCCTACTAGTCGGGGTCGGTGGAAGTGGCAAGCAAAGCTTGGCACGCCTGGCAGCATTTCTTTCTGGTCTAGAAGTTTTCCAAATAACTCTCCGCAAAGGATACGGTCTTGTCGACCTTCGCAGTGATCTTGCCGTACTGTATATAAAGGCTGGACAAAAGAATCTTGGAACAACGTTTCTTCTCACCGATGCACAGGTTTCTGACGAAGGGTTTTTAGTGGTTATCAACGATATGCTGGCGAGCGGAGAAGTTGCAGATTTATTGCCGGACGACGAAGTAGAAAACATTATAGCGAGTATGCGAACTGAAGTGAAAGCTGTGGGACTTCCAGAAACAAGAGAAAACTGTTGGAAGTTTTTCATCGACAGGGTTCGAAAAATGCTGAAATGCATACTTTGTTTTTCCCCTGTTGGAAACACACTGCGTAACAGATCCCGCAAGTTCCCTGCTGTAATCAACTGCACAAGTATAATTTGGTTCCAAGGATGGCCCCATGAAGCTTTGATGTCTGTCAGTCAAAAGTTTGTGAAGGAAATCTCAGTATTACCCCTTGATCTTCATGACCCAATCGCTTCCTTCATGGCATTCGTCCATTCGTCAGTGAATGATATGTCGGCGACTTACCTGCAAAATGAAAAGCGCTACAACTACACAACTCCAAAAAGTTTCTTGGAACAAATCGACTTGTACGGAAAACTCGTCACTGCGAAAAATACTGAAGCAACTTAGCAAAGCAGATCGGCTTGAGAGTGGACTGACCAAATTGGAGTCATGTGCGCAACAAGTGGAAGAACTTAAGAAGGTCCTTGCAGTACAGGAAGTGGTTCTGAAAGAGAAAAATGACCAAGCAGATAACCTAATTAAAGTAGTGGAAAAGGAAACTAAAATGGTCAGTATTGAGAAAGAAAATGCAGCTGTGGAAGAGAGAAAGGTTGCTGTTACTGCAGCAGAAGTAGGAAAAATTCAAGAGGTTTGTAAAGTGGAGCTGGAGAAAGCAGAACCTGCATTGCAAGCTGCGTACGCAGCGTTGAACACTTTGAACAAAGCTAACCTTACAGAACTGAAAACTTTCACAAGTCCTCCGCTTGATGTTATCTGTGTCATTAGTGCTGTCTATATCTTATGGGAGGGAGTTAGAAACGGGAAAATTCCGAAGGATAAGTCATGGAAAGGGGCTAAAAGTAATATGATGGGGGATGCTCAGAAGTTTCTGGATGGGCTCTTAACACTGGATAAGGAAAGTATCACTCCTATTGTTGTAGATGCCATGAATCCATACGTAACTTCACCAGGATTTGATCCGGAAAAGATTAGATCAAAAAGTTTTGCAGCCTCTGGTATTTGCTTTTTGTATTCATTTAGAGCAATCTTGAAAAAATGGATACTAATAATTTCTGTCGCTGTTTAAAACAGGATTATGCTCGTATGTGTTGAATGTGTTAACATATAACGAGGTGTACCAAGATGTTGCACCAAAACGAAGGGCCCTAACAGAAGCAACCGATGCGCTCAATAAAGCCTTAGACAAATGCAAATTCTTGAAATCTAAAATTGACGTAAGTATATTATATTTTATCTTTTTTTTTTCTTCGACTTAACTTTTGCTAATTCTAGGAACTGGAACAACGATTGGTGGTGCTCACAACCGAGTATGAAGCTGCTTTTGAAGCAAAAATGAAATGTCAAGCGGAAGCGGACAAAACTGCGATGACAATCGATCTTGCCAACCGTCTGGTAGGAGGACTGGGTGCCGAGAAAACAAGATGGGTCCAGAATGTGCATAAGTAAGTAACAATGATGCGTATAATGGCAATATATACACACTTGTTTTTACATTTGGTTGACAGTTATCGGGCAAGTACAATCACAATTCCTGGAGATATGCTGCTGGTAACTGCATTTGTGTCATATGTGGGGTGTTTTACCAAGAAGTACCGAGTTGAGCTATTAGAGAGAATTTGGATGCCTTATCTGCGGAAGATGGATGTAACATACTTATTGAAATTATCATTTTGTACTCATTAAAGTACATTACTCATTTAGACAGTAGACAAATTAGGCATGTTATTTTTGTCCAACCTTTTAGCCTTCGATTCCAATGTCAGAAAATGTTGATCCTTTGAGCATTCTCACCGATGATGCGGAAATAGCTACGTGGAATAATTTTGGCTTGCCAAGTGATCGAATGTCGAGCGAGAATGCGTCTATATTAATGAGTTCGCAAAGATGGCCTTTAATTATTGACACCACAGGTAACTTACATCATAGCTATGTGTCGTATATATTATACGTACCCAAGCGTCCTCCACAAACAATCACGCGATGAATTCACTTTTCTAGCTACAAGGAAACAAGTGGATAAGAAGTATGTACGAAGGAAACCTCAAAGTTATCCAGTTGGGACAGAAGGGCTATCTTGATGTAATAGAAGAAGCGATTACCTCTGGATGTACCGTTCTAATTGAGAATCTTGGAGAAGATGTGGACCCAGTATTGGAACCCTTGCTTGCACGGAATCTTATCAAAAAGGGAAAGTGAGTGTAAACATAGTATGATGAAATCAAATAACTGTGACGCAACTCTAGCATTTTATGTGCACATATTACTATTTTTACTTCCAAGGGCTATTAAAATGGGCGACCGAGAAATCGACTACAATCCTTCCTTCCGCCTCATTCTTCATACGAAGCTTGCAAACCCACACTATAAACCAGAAATGCAAGCCCAAACAACATTGATCAACTTTACAGTGACCCGTGATGGCCTGGAGGATCAGTTGCTTGCTGAAGTAGTGAAGATGGAACGGCCGGATTTAGAAACACAAAAAAGTCAACTCACTAAACAACAAAATGAATTCAAAATCCTTCTAAAGAAACTGGAAGACGACCTTCTATCCAGATTACAGTCCGCAGAAGGAAACTTTCTCGATGACACTGCTTTAGTTGAGAACCTGGAGACCACGAAGCGAACTGCACAAGAGGTCGAAACTAAGGCAAAGGAAGCGGTTGTGACCAGTGCTAAAATAGACACAGCTCGAGAACTCTATCGACCTGCAGCTTGCCGAGCATCTTTGCTTTACTTCATTTTGAACGACCTCAACAAGATAAACCCGATTTATCAGTTTTCGTTGAAAGCGTTCTCGACAGTGTTCCAAAATGCTGTACGCACTGCAGCGTCAGCTAATGAAGTCAATGAAAGGATTCTAAATCTTATCGATTCTATTACCTACTCAGTGTGGTTATACACAACACGAGGTCTGTTTGAAGGCGACAAGCTTATCTTCACAACTCAAATGGCATTCACTATTCAAGTACAGAAGGAATTGATTCACCCGAAGGATTTAGATCTCCTCCTCCGGTTCCCCATCACTCC
>JAAXOA010001617.1:0-15373 GCA_036561885.1 Salina celebensis
GTAGTTACACCTATTTTGAACAGAGCTCATATGAAACAGGCATAAAATTGCAATCCTATTTCGCGAATAAAGTAGAAAGGACTTCCGTTACTTTTTTTCATATAAATAAGAATCTAGAATAGAAGTAAAACGGCATGAAATATGACAGCCACATAGAAAAACCTTTATAAAAGTTTTTCATGTTTGTTTTGCGGATTGATGGTAGACAGGTAGGCCTTTCTTTGGAAAGCTAACAAGATAGAAGTTAAGCCTCTTTTTGGGGTGACAATCAAAATAATAGAGATATTAACTTGATCTGGTATTTTGCAGGAAATATGAAGAAAATCTGCAGACAAGTCATTACCGCAGTGCTAGTGGCATTACTAGTATGTCCTGTGACGAGTCTGAGAGTTCGAGAGGATGATGATGCTGATGTAATTTATGGGACAAAATCAAGAGTTTCTTCTTCAGTGAGAAGAAGACTCAAGGCGTCACGTCAAAACAGACCTGTGCCTACGGCACCGCAGTATGAGCAAGACTACGCGTCGCCCTCACCTACTCCAAACTATGTTGAACATAAGACTGACTTCGTATCATCACGACCTATCAATAAGCCAGATCCGGATGTATATCCGATTAACATCACGCCCTCCCCATTTGCCAGCCATCCGAAAACAGTTAGAGCAAGCTCGATACAAGTGAAAACGCCATCGTCTCTGGGAGAAGGGGACTACACACCAAAGCCATTCGTAAAAATAAAAACTGGTCGAAGAAGGAAAGTCAAGAGGCCACAAAAGAACAAGCCGTTAGTGTCTAATGTAGTGGAGGAAGACTACGGGGGAGTCAACAGTGTGAACAATGAGCAGAAAACTACTGTGAATGAGATTGCCAAGGATAAAGATAATGCAACGGCAAGTGGTGGTGATAAAAATTTAGCAGTTGAAATAGGGCAAGAAGATGGAAAGTATGCCTTAATCGACAAGTTTTTTGACAAACCATTGCCCCAAGCGCCCGGTGTACTTTCTTATGCTCCCAGTGAAGATTTTGCTCATGACAATAAAAACACGTTAGGAAACTTGAAAGCTAATGACATTTGGCTTTCGGATGGACATTTGTTAGTGTTGAAGGGTGGCGATTTGGATACTTCTACTAAGGAACATTGGAAACCAATTGACAACTATGAAAGAAATCCGTATAAACCTCCGTTGAAGATTCCAGTGGATACGAGTAACCCACCGCCTTTCCCAGTGTTTGTAAATTCGTCAGGGCCGCCGGTATTTCTAGGACCACCCCCGCCATTTGGTTTGCCATATCCTCCACCGGGTTTAGAAGGCAATGGAACGTTTGACCCGAGCAGATTGCCCCCTCCAGGCCTAATACCGTTGTATCCTAATGGCAGTATACCCCCGGAATTTTTGGGGCCACCAATTGGCGTTGGTGGTTATGATGGAGGACCCGGAGTTGGAGGATATCCTGGAGGTGTAGGACCTGGAGGTTATCCAGGAGGAGGTAATGGTTCATTGCCTATTCTTCCCTCCATTCCCTGGTCAACTGCCACCAGGAGCTGGAGGAATTAATGGATCTTATCCACCGCTTCCCCCATTTGGATTCAACTTACCTCCTGGAGCCGGGGCTTTCAATGGCTCGCTCCCCCCATTGCCATTCCTTCCTCCATATGGCGGAGGTAGTAGAAACGGGTCTTTCCCTCCAATATTACCTCCACCACCAGGATTTAATGGAAACTTTTCTGGAGGATCCTCCGCCAGGTTTTCCATTATTACCCCCATTGGTTCTCAACCCGAATGATAACGAAACCGATGATCCTTCCATTTTCTTACCTCCTCCTTACGATTTCGATTATGAAGATGGTGACAAAAGTTTAGTGCCACCAGGACCATTTGCTCCAGGATTGGTAGTGCCCCCTCCAAAAGATTTCTACACTACATACAATAAAACAAAACGATTTCCATCAGTTACGGCAGGATTACCTTATGGAAAACGACCACAACGGCCAAACGGACGGAAACCAAAGTTTCCAATTACACAACCTCCAGACGACAGCCTAGAGGCATTGTTACCGCACACATCGCCATCTCCATACCTTCAACCTTCACCATCCCCATACCCGCAACCTTCACCATCTCCATATCCTCAGTTGTCGCCAGTTCAAAATAACAACACATTCAAAGAAAAGGAAACGGCCAAGCAAAACGAACAAAGGGCTGTTCAGTGGAACTTTGCCAAAACTTGACTCTAGTCAAGAAATCGCCGGTCTACCGCCATCCTCTGTGCCTATATCGGAACAAGTTGTAACATCAAGCCCTCTGATAACAACGCCACAACCACATGTTGCACAACCCGTCATAATCAAAAACTCAACGCCCAAACCGCACAACAACTACGTCTACGTGAGGGGGCAGTTGAAAACTCTTGCAGAAATAGCTGCAGAGCAAGCTGCGCAACAGCAGCATGAGGGGCATGGGGATTACGACTATCCCACGCCTCGTCCACCGTACGACGAAAGAGGTTATCCCACAAGAGTCCTTGATGATAATGAACCTACTCTTGTAGACTATGCAAAGAAAACAACTAAAGCTCCAGCCAAAACAGCTTACTTCAACACTCCAAAATACGACAATCTCTACAACGTTTTACCCAAGCGTATAAAACTCAAGAATCGTCTCAACTATCAGGGACCTGGCAACTCCGTAACTCCAACTGTGGCAGTACCTCAAAACCCACATCCATCCCAAAATCCAGCGTTATACTCACACCATCAGCACCCATTATTCCCCGGTATATTGGGGGATCCTGCGACTGCTGTGCAGTTGCAAGGCCAGTTACATCAACAACATCAACAAGACGTGTATGATCCTCATTATCAAGAAAAAATCACGCACAACTACTACGGCAACCAAGGTGTTACCCAGATTCAACCGCTGCAACGACCAAAACAAATTGTACAATTGCAATCACCAAAAGATTACGTTGGTAGCCAACGCCAACCTCATTCCTACGACCAAGGATCTATTTCTCCTGCAAGCAATGCGGCTGGGCCTGGTGTTGGTGGTGGCAATACTGGTTTCCGTCCTGCTTTCGGCCCGAATCAGAGACCTTCACAAGGCACTGGAGCCGGTGGAAATAACCGACTTCTATATCCTGGACAAGTGACTCAAATCGGACCTATCTTCAATCTACAGTCACCTATCTTCCAACAACAAAAACAAAGCCATAGACCTCAAGGTTATTACTCTCCCATTACTCAATACCATCAGCCAATTAATCAACAGCAAAACAACTATTATCATCCTCAACACGGTTTGACATCTTCTGCTGGACTTGGACAAAGTGGTCTTGGACAAAATCAGTACAATTATCCACAGCAGCATCAAGTGTATGAAGGAGAGCAACAATATCAGCAACAAATACCCCAACATTACCGTAATTTCGGACAAGGCAGTATTGCCACGTCTCCTCAACTCTCTTCTAATCCATACGCTGCTCAATTAAATGCGTACAACCCACCCCAAACGCAAACTTCTGCACTTCACCAAGACGCCTTAATAAGCTATAGGTGAGAAAATCCTTGTCAACCTTCTTACTATTTTCATTACCTTCATAGTTTGTAATTATCTTTTTGTGCGTTGTGCATCTATTATTGCACTCCATTCTATTTATTTAGTTGGCCAACCAATTACACACGTTTTTTTACTCTTTTTATTATTCCTTCTCTCATGCTACATTTTTTCTCCACTCTCTGCATCCTTTTTAACATGCTAACCAGCCGGATTTTCGATATTCTTATAGCTATGGTTCTAACGCTTACATTTAAATATTAAAAACAAAAGACAGTTTTTTATACAATTGAAAGTCATGACAGCGTGTGCAATGCAATTATAAAACACATTTTAAGTACAAACTCTTTTGGTCTTAGGACATTCGTTGGTGCATAGTAGGGATGTATCGAGTACTGGTTCGGTACTCGGCCGAGTCAGACAGTTTATTTTTTATTTTTTACCTACTCGGCGTGGACCGGGTATGAAGTAGGGACTCGCCCGAGTGTTTTAGTGCTAAATAATGTTTTTTTTTCACTAAAAAACCTTTTTATCCGGAAAATTACCTCTGGTTAACATAAAAATTAGCGTTTTAGCGTTGGGAGGGATATTTTTGTTTGTTTTACCTAAGAAAAAACGTTTTTACATAATTGACTATTTCTCTAGGCTTTAGAGGCGTTTTATTCAATTTTCGGCAAAAAAAATTAAGCCGAGTTCTCGGCGAGCCTACTCGGCCGAGTCTTAAAATTTATTTTGATTTGAGGCCGATTTTTTGAGGCTCGTTACATCCCTAGTGCATAGTACAATTTTTTTTTGAAAACCCGATTACAAACCTCTTTGGTCTGAACACCTTGGATTTTTGCATATACATACTACCAAAAATGTGAAGATAACAAAAATGATAGCATGTGAAATTCAAGTCCTACCCAACCCTTACCTAGTTGGTGAGTCATGTTACATTTGATGTTCGTCGTTTTTTTCTAAAAACCTAGTAATAATTTTTTGTTACACATGAATACACGATTGTAATAAAAGCATTTTAAAACGTTTATATAATAAAAAACAGATACTAAAGTGGAAAAAAATGCTTGTAGAAAGGACTCTCAAAAAATGAGATGTATGACAAAATCTGAGCATTTAACGATATGATATAACCGTAAACACGTATCAATTGTATAATCATTAATATTCCCCCGTAGACGGCAAGTACGCAATGACACAATTATGCTCTCTCTTAGTAGCAGCGCTCCACCTTCATTCTTGTTGCTTTTCAACGAAAGTACAACAAGCGCTTAGTTAAAAAGCAACCCTTTCCTCTCTTTCGTTTGTACAATTTGGTTTGTTTCACAGAAAAAGAGTCCCTCCTCTAATAATCGTTATTGAAGAACTCATTTGGTAAACCAAACACTATTTATCATGTTTGTTTTTCAAGAGCATGATGTGTAGTCTCAGTTTCTATAGCTATTGTTATAGCATCCTTAGTCGTCATGAGAGGTAAAAAATACTTCCAAACCAAGAACGCTTCGAGATAATGCAAAAAACATATTTCTTCCCATTCTAGAACGATATTTTGCAATGCTGACTTATCCTGTAATTTAGTATGACGCTAAAATGCTAATAAAACGATTGTTACATCGTATCTGAGAGTGGGTATTTTTTTTCTGTGAAAAGGAGTAAACAATATGGAAACTGTCCTTCAAACAACACCACAAACCCGACCGTGTGTGAAATTCTAGTTTTAGGGAGGATAATAAATTTTTAGCGAGCCTAATTTCTCAACCATTGCAACTGAAATGTAATATAGAAATAAAAATTCCATTGCAGACGAGCATATGTACGTGTACACAAAGGCTGATCTTGAAGATAATTGATGTGATGATCTGTGTGAATCTGACTAATGTTAAGAAACCGAGTATTAGATTAAATTTGTGCATACTTGTGTATTTTTTGAATAGTGACTCAATTAACTGGTCAATAGGTATATTTCATGTATAGATGTATAGTATGAATTCACCTATGTGCGTAAGCTTATCAATTGTGAGCGCAATTTTTAGCAACTAAAATCTAACCTAGTTTCTAATTACGATTTGGGAACAGTTTCGATAGTACGAGTGTATAAAGCCATTTTTGAGCTCATCATAAATTTGTTTTTGAAAGATGTGTCCTAAACCTAGAGGCCTTCAAAATGAGGCAAGATTTAAATGTATAGATTTTTTATGTGGATTAACAGGGTCATGTGTTTTTGAAAAAAAAAATCAAATAGAAAAACGTAACTGCTGGCCCCAACCATACCTCATGCAGAGTATTTTAACAAGTAAACAATGATTCCAATAAGACCTAAAGGAATTCGTTCTTATTTGTATGGAATTCTAAGTAAAACTCGGCATCTTGAGCTAACATAGTTTGGTCACGTGTGAATGGAAGCGAATAGATCGGTAATTAGCGTTGCTCGTTTGCAAGACAAATGTGGCTGAGTTGTAACGCTCTTAAACAACTTGTCAAACACATTCTTTCCATAAGTATACAAACTATGCATGTCCCAGCAAGATAATCAACGATTACTGTGATCAGTAACAATGGGTCAGTTTTCTTCTTGTCTTGCTTTGAGATTTTTCAGTGCAACAAAAAAATACACAATTAACCTTTGCATTTCTGCGAGTACAGTGTACTGCAAAGTCGCTAATATTCGCAAAAGTTTTTTCCCCTGTCATTACTAAACCACAAAATCATGCCGGTGGCTTGTTGGCATCTGACTTTGACTACCTGTTGCAGATTTGTACGTTGTAATGAGCTATACCCGCCCGCAGGAAATGCTTTTTCTTTGTGTTTGGTACAAAGAATCCTGACTCACTGATGATGATACAATAAGGGCAAACACATCTTTGACAGACATTTTGTAGTAACTCAAATCAAAATCATTTAAAATAAGTTTTTTGGGTTATTACATTGCTGTGTATACGGGACCAGTCTTCATTCATAGATTGCCCGTTGCAATGTTTAAAAATCAGCCACATAATATGTTTTTCCTTGCAACCGCAAAAACCAAAGTTATCAAATATTCTAAAGGAATGCTAAATGATAAATCTGAGACTGAAAGTGCTGCTGCTGATGGCGTCAAGGTCAAATCAGTCTTGCAAACGTTTGACATCTGCTATGCGTGTACTTACATTTAGTACATTACATGAATCGCAGACCATCATTAATGAAGATGAATGATAAAAACATACGAAGTGATAAATGGGAATGCTAGTTTGATAATGGACTAAGGGAAAAGGAAAAACACGGGTCAGCCATCAAAATGAACACTTGTTGAACACTATGAAGACATAAAAAAAGTCTCTCCAAGCTACTTCTTTTATCTGACCCGGACTGAATACACCCATTTCGTCAGTGTTTTCGATTGTTTTACTCTGACGTATCTACTACCAGCGTCGCCTTGATGTGGTAGAAATAATCAGATTTTGGACTTACAAATACCACCTACAGCGATGTAACATTTTTTATTGCAGTGTGTAGGGATATAAACAGAGAGAGAGACAAAGAGTGAGAGAGAGAGAGTGATCAGACGCAAAAATCGAGAAGTGGGGAAATATTGAGACGGAGAGTGAAGAATTAAAAAATAGGGCAGCTAGTAGCCAGCAATTTTAATGTGGTATTTTCTAACCGTAGCTGCATAAAAGTCTTTGTTGGTCATCATAATGAATTGTTGTAATCGGTAGCTTGAACAACATAGGCGAAAAAAAAAATCTAGTAAACGTAGAACCCACCACAGAATGTTGAGGCCGGCGGAAAATTGAATGTACGCCTTATTGTTCTTATATTGTGTGACTAGATTGTTCTTGAAATAGACGCTGCACTCTGACGGAGAAGGAAAAGATGGAGATAAAACAACAAAACTTGTGTAACATATTAGAAATAGAATAGAGGTAAAAGCTGCAACGAATAATGCCTCACAGGGCTGCAGGCAAAAAAATGTTTTGTGTAGTCAAAATAGCAATGCATGTAGGATTTGGAATAACAAAAATGTAACGATATGCACTTATGTCGATAACTGATTGAACAAAGTTAATCGTCTTAAGAAAAAAAAGAATGGATAAATGACATGTCTTCATAATGAACTTCACATTATGTTATATGAACTTCGTGGTTAATATCGTTTGTTGGTGTGCTGCTGTATGGAAAAAAATGAACTTGATTGTCCTATGAATAGATGATTTAAAAGATTTATCATCATCAGTGATTATTGTTAGGAATATTCTATGCGTCAGCGTCATGTAGTAAATATAAAGCTCATATTGTTAATTTTGTAGGGAATAAAAGAGCTCAACTTTCTTTAATGCTTCTTTTTGGCAGTCCATACTCAAGGAAGCTGCATTATTTGGGAGATTTGAGAAAAAGATTAAATACCTGCTTCTAGATGGTCAAGAGCAAAAATATGCTGATACATTGTATTTATTATTACAGCTACTAAAAATGTTAGATTAAATCTGAAAAATACAAGAGCAAGAATGTGACCAAACAATGAAATACTATTTTCTAACGACCTAATGCTATTTCTTTGAAGTATGAATGTCACTGATCGTAAGTAGAACGATAAAGAATAACTTAATGAATAAATCACAAACCTATTCAACTTACACGTTTGAAAGCTAGTGAGGGCAACACATGAATAACAAGCTCGATACTTTATAGGTATTTTACTACCAATTTAATGTTTCGTATGAGATTTCATCATCTATTATTGATCAGGACCACTATCTTCAGTTGGAGACATTAGAATTAAACGTAAGGTTGACAATTTTGCAAATTAATGAGAGTGAAAATTTGGAATTCGCTGGGTACGTTTTTGATGGTTCAATTGGCAAAAAGGTCGTATCAAATTACTTCAAGTTCATGCGGGCAGCAGGAGGTTACATTATAATTTACTTGACTACTGTTAAGTGTTTTCAATGGCCAGGTTACAACTATTCTCAATGGATCGTGAGGGGTTGTAGGTTACCGCTTTGTTTGACAGTGGTTTAGAATGTGCCCCTCCTTGTTCTTTAAGTTTTTTTTATTTGGTTCACTTCAAATAGCTTCATCAGGTAATTGTAATGAGCTTCACAAAGTACACACCATTGTGCAAAATGTTTACAATCGATATATGAAAAATGATGCACTTTGTCAATGCGTGCTGTTATGCTTGTGCGTAATTTTGACTTCAACAATTTATTTATTTAGTCTTTCATTTTCTGGCGAGCTGAAATTACGTTTGACGTTGCAAAAAGTCACTCCATTGATTGCAAATTCAGTTGAGACTTGAGAACAAAAAAATGTTTCCTCAACGTTGTTGTTGACCGTAATTAGTATCATTGCTAGGATATTATTCCATGCCTTATTCAGACTATTGATATAATGTTAATTTGTTACAATTTACTGATTATTAAAATGTATATCAATATAAACTTGTTCTTCTCATTAGTATTATTATCCGATTTTCTTATCGTAAAAATCGAAATAAACACCCATTAGCTTAGAAAAGGACATGCCGCATGTGTAGCATTGATTTTTAACATGTATCACATGTCTAAATGTGAATGGATCACAAAGGATACACTCTATAAAAAATGTGCATAACAGTCAAAAATTATTTCATTTCAACTTCAAATAAGCCGACACTGGGAACATCCCTTTTTTCAAATAAGGACGGCATTTCATTCAAGTGTAGCTGTATCCCTGAGCTATGTACGTACCAAACTATATTCTTTATTATGACAGTACCGATTATGAAATTTTGAGTCCCACCGCTGCTGCCGAGCGTTGTGCTACATCCTACGCGAATAAATCTAAATCGTTCTTTGAAGATACAGTTCTTAAAATACTAACACTGATAAACTTGACATATTACAATTTACAAAACTGCTACTCTGCTGTTATATTATTTTTCGTGTAGTTTTCAATTGTAATTATAAATCAAGTTTGATTAAAAATGTAAGGAATATGATGGTCTGAGAAACCCCTATACATGATCAATTTTGTGGAATTTTTCATCAAACAATAATTAAACTAATGCACAGATTTATGGGCTTGAATCAGTCAGTGCTGATTGTGTAAAACTTGATGATAGCGTCTTGCTGCTTAAATGCTAAATCATCACATTATCATTTGAGCATACCAAAAGAGGAGAAAGACCGCTAGTAATCATAATGCTGTATCACTATAAACTTACAATAAGAGGCGTGTTCATGTGCACGTAAGTACTCAAGACGTTCATCAATTTATGAGCGACCAGGAGAAGGATGAGTAACTCGTTGATCCCTCTTGTGTTTTGAAAATGATGGAGTGGCTGCTCGTGACTATCAAGTACCACTTTATTCAAATTCGTGAACATTAATTAATTACCGCTAATTACTTTTCGCTGCCGCTCTTACCTTCGCTTATCTGATACCGCTAATCTATATTGTTTGGCTGCTAAGCCCTTTCCTGTGAGAAATGATTACATCCACATTCTTTTCGTTGATTTACAGGGAGCCCCTTCCGCAGTACAACACTGAGTCGGAACAGGTCTCATCTCGAGCAGTTTTAAAAGCTGGACCTAGTCAGGCCGTAAGGCAAGTAGTGGATGGTGCCGGAGTCGCACCTGGACCTGGAGGCGTTGCTGGCGTGAGCCAAGACACGTCTCCTGCAACATCAGCCAAAGACGTTAGCTTTTTTACATTTCAACGAGGAGGACCTGGGGGATTCAGCTACAAGATTCAGATCTAAAAACACTTTAAAGTTTTATCATTAAGGTTGAAAGTTGAAGTTTCAAGTTTCATGCGTCAGATGAAGAAGAGTGTGGAGAAGGAAACCGCAAATTGTTCCATTGAATAAAACGCCATCGCCGACTGTGCTTAATTAGGACTGATGATGCCAAGTGCAACAACGCCTGTTATTGTTGATTCTTATTTTTAACGTAGGATATTACGTATGGATGACTGAACTCATATTTTTATAAACTACACAGAGCCACACCGCAATATATTTCTTGCACACAATGTTTTTATGAAATGTGCTACCTACTCACGAACAAGTACCTAGTTCCATTACGTACATATGTAGCCATCACAAGTTACAATAAAAAATAGGCAGTTCACTATTATTTATGTGTGATTAATATGATTCGCCCATCAAAGTAAAATCTCCCTACCATTGAAAAGCCACAGATGTACCGATTAACATGAAGATTATAATTAATATTTGTGAGTGTGAATGCGAGTGTAAAATTTGTCGTGCTTGCTTATTAATAATAATACTAGTGACCATTACAATAAACGAACAGAGGTTTTATTATGTTTCGAATAGGAAGAATACTATTGTACCCAATTTTTAATAAGCATAGGAGGAGATGCTTAAAAAGATGTTTTCTTTGTCATTTATGATTATTATGTCTTGACGTATATGAAAAAATAAATCATAAAAGTTTGAAAAAATCTATTCCAATAACACCGATCTTTGAGGGATATTTTCACAGATTTCACGTGATTTATACAGAAACTCTTTCTGAATTTCATGTGACTGCTACAATTTGCATAAAATCTTGTATTTTTAACAGCACGGTTCGAAATATAGCACACATTTGGATTTCGTCCAGCAGACTGTGTTAAAGCTCTGAAGGTTTGCGTACAGAAAATATACAGCTTTGCGAATATTTCGTTTGGAATCCTTGGTAAGTTTTTTTGCCTGTCATGTGAAAACCTACTTGACAGTATCAATTGCATCATCAATACGATCCCTAAATGAGTGAAGGATTTGAAAAAATCTATTCCAATACCACCGATTTTTTAGGGATATTTTCACAGATTTCACGTGATTTCTATAGAAATACTTTCTGAATTTCATGTTACTGCTACAATTTGCATAAAATCTTGCATTTTTAACAGCACAGTTCGAAATATAGCACAAATTAGGATTTCGTCCAGCATACTGTTACTTCGCTCTGAAGGTTTGCATACAAAAAAAATATACAGCTTTGCGAATATTTCGTTTGGAAGCCTTGGTAAGTTTTTTTTGCCTGTCATGTGAAAACCTACTTGACAGTATCAATTGCATCATCAATACGATCCCTAAATGAGTGAAGGAATTTAGTCTAGATTTATAATCAGAGGATGTCAAAAGAATCCATAGGTCCTTGTTTCAATTGTTTTCAGCACATGCCTGCTGTTGAAACAGCAGCATAATGATGTGCACCATAAACTGTTGCGGTAAGTTTGTAACGACTTCATCATCAAAATTTCGTATGCTGTTTATCAGTATCATGTGTAAAGGCCAGCGCAGCGAACGTACAAAAACACTTATGGTTTGGTTGAGAAATGAAAAGACGTTATCGATAAGAATTCAGCAACGAGACAAAAATGCGTGCACGTACGTGATTTCTTCTATGCCTAGATGTAACGAGAACAAATAATACTGACAATTAATGGACGAAGTGCAGGATTTTAATGCAAGATACCAACATAATCTTGCCTGGGGCAAAGGCAGGGCCTCGTTTTCCTACCTTTTTCTATTTTTTTCAATTTCGCTTAATGCACTCTTGTCAACTTGACAACTGACAGGCTGGGGCAACATTAATGACGTTGCATTGCATTCCGTGTATAGTACACAATAATGTTAAGTGGAAGTTGTCTGTTACCGCTTGCTAAGATGATTCTGATATTTTTGTTATGGTCATAGAGTCCCCTTCTGCACGCTCAGGCATCCACACGGCACACACTATGCAATACGCCCGCAGTGGTCCTAACTCCTAACAAAGATTATGAAGGAACGGTGCTGCAAACTGAACTGCCGCAAAGGAATCAAAGAAAAAAAAACGATTCGTCTGTCAATGATTAAAGTTTGAATGTCAATAGTTACGATATTCCGTGCAGTTTGGTTCAATGGCAATGAATGGCGTGTCGTTGTGGGTCTAATTTATTTGCAAATATATTTTTGCTTGCAATTTGCCGGTTTACGGGGTACTCTGGCTAATTATACCATAAGAATGCATACATTAATTCTGATGCACCAGTTTGCAACAAAGGCCACCACTATCAGGAAAGACGATGTTGTTAGTGTCAGCTTGCAAGTTGCCGGTTTACGGGGTACTCTGGCTAATTATACCATAAGAATGCATACATTAATTCTGATGCACCAGTTTGCAACAAAGGCCACCACTATCAGGAAAGACGATGTTGTTAGTGCCCTGTTCATAATCTCGTTTTATCTCGCTGTCCCAAGAAAATAAGTCATGCATAATTTCCGTACTGAAGCCACCAGCAAATATAATTCTTAAGGTAAGAATTTGCGTGCTAAGAGCTAAAACACAATTTCTATAAACGCTTAAAACTAGTCTCACATTTAAGTTCAGCATAAGCCTCCCAAATTGTACCCGCCACAGGTAACACTTGTATCCTAATTCCTGAGTAAGACAATTTTGTCGCTTCCGCCGGTGGTTCGTGGTTACAGGTAGACTTTTATGGAAACCCAAGTTGTACCTACAACAATGACCAAAGCGACCAAAGTTGTCGATAAATCAAGGGAGTAGTCGTCACCTCGAAATGATAATGAACAGTCATAGACATTAATTCTCTTTTTGCAGAGATTTATGAGGAAATGATTCAACTGAACATGATTATTCGCGGTCTTGTGGTAAATGGAGCAAGTACAGAAGAAAGAATGGTAAAGAAAAGTAAAGTAGTTGTGCCACACCAAAAGAACCTGACCATTTTACCTTGCCATATGCATAGTTTTATCTTATTATTATTTATTAGGTTAATTTAAAAGTTTATTATTCGGCAATCACGATAATCTATCCATTTGTGGCAAAATAACGTTTTGAGATGATCAGCCATTTTGAGACCATTTTGTAAGTGGCTGCGAACAAATATTTTTCCAAAATCTTTCATAACCATTTAGCGAAACAAGTTGTTCAGGAGCACGCTATCGAATAAATCTGATGAAAATTCAATCCTTATATTGCCCCTATGCATCTACTTATGGTATGAGATTTTTCTTCGCAATCTTTCAGCTCTTAATCTTTCAACGTAGCACTAATTAGGAAAATTAATAATACGTTGCTTTACAAAAGATGATTGCAATTTTGATCGTACATTATCTGGATCTTGTTTTGTTCAATATTTGAAGCAGATCCTTTAAAAAATCACACCTCGTTTGATATCTCGGTTGTCACTATTATATATTGCGTACACAAACTACTGTTTACAACAATGGTCATGGTTGCGTGTATGCATTTCCGTTAAGAAATTTCTTGACCATACTCCTTTGAATTTTTACATCTTGATGTTACTGTATTTAAATCACAATTACATCTGCTTCTTCGTTAAATAATAGTACACATGCGGATATCAGTATTGTGTCACATTTTTTTTTGTTACATACATGTGTAGTAGCAGATCATAGTTCACGCCGTGAATGGAGTGTTAAATTAAACTTGTTTTCATGCTTCCTTTACGTTTATACTCAGGAGGTGTGACGACTCTGACTTATCGACCACTCAAGTCCAAATTAGTGTTACATAAAATCCCAGTATTATATCCTCAGCCGCAGTTTTTTAAACATATTTAAGTGTCCCATGTTTAAGCTAACAAAAACACGCATTTTTATGTGATGTGAACTGTTATTAGTGTGGTACTTCCGTTCCTTACTTGTACTCAATTAGCCTAGAGTTGATATTTGGAATATCAGTTAGCATTCACAAATTATAAATGTATTAGATAGATCTACAACATTGCATATTACTGTGCAGGGACATTGGCTCAGCAAGTTGCGTAAGTCTTGTAAAAACAAAATCGAATTATCACTACAAAAAAAAGGAACATTCCGTGTTAATGCTTTCGTTTCAAACATGACACTAGCAGAGTAAAATTGCAATGTGTAACACTGGCAAGCTTTTATTATCATGATAAATTGAAATTTAGTGGCGAAAAGATAACGGCAGTATCATTTGAGGTGGACTTTCAAATTCAACGGACTGATTCAATTATATTTTAAGTAACATACGTAGTCAAAGCGACATTACGCATGGGGATTTATTACAAAGGCTAGTAATAATGTTGTGTTATGTTTTCATATTTTGTAGTTTGCGCAATGGTTATCACATTTCATTAGCTTTATTTTTGACATCCCAGGAGCAATAAATATGTGGTCCGTGAATTAATTCAAATAGAGATTGATTTGGAATACCACAGGGTCTACATTGCTACCAGCACACATATATCAAATGCAGACGGATTTATATCTGATTGTTATATTATTATTCCATGAACAGACAAATGCAATACTTTTAAGAAGGAAGGAATTGTGAAAGATTTTTACATAATAAATATAGAATAGGAGGGACAATTCCATATAATTATGTAATCCGCTCCTGCATATAAATAACGAGCGATGTGATTGTTTTCATCACTTTTCGGATTAAAATGGTTGAAATTTAGCCTGGAAAAATTAATATCCCCCTGTCTGGTAATTGGTCATACATAGTTGATAGTCAGAAGCATACTATTCTTGAAGAACAGGAATGACGAGGGATCAACAGTACTGAATTATCAGAATATTTTCAGGTTGTCGTATGCGCAACTGAGAAATATTATTTATGAGTGACACATTTGGTTCACATTTTATTACAGAAACACGAAACTTGGTAAGTATCATGCTCATAATGATTTTGATTTTTAAGGGTCCCCATTTGTAGTGTCGCCTTATTATGTTTGAGTTGCCAGCTACCAGTTGCTTATTGTTTCCACATTTGTACTCCTATCCTGTGGTTGTAGTGGTTGTCTAATGCTAAATATTTTAAACGTAATCTCAAATCTAGCAATGCAGCA